>VUQI01021005.1:0-13781 GCA_015106735.1 Paratilapia polleni | reverse complement strand
TCACTTCAGCCAGCTAATGTTGAAGTCTTGACTATTATTGGTGGAAACACTGGCACAGCAGCTGACCAATCAACTTGCCCGACATACTTTTTTATGGCCCCGGGCTGTCAGGCCATTGTTTATGACAAACTCTGTTGTACGAGCGCTCATATTATTTTCATTATGAGTCTGATTTCATTCGGGTCAACTGTTTACATGGGATTTACTGTGATCTTGTGTTCACAAGCTCCCTAAAGATGCAACTTAAGATCAGTTTAGCGCCGCAGTTTCTGTTATGCTCTTAATTCCTTTTTTAGCTGTGCAGAGCAAACTGCACAGAAAATGTTCAGCTTGGAAGCTGTCATTTTTAGAAAGAGGAATAGTATACACTTCCATGCATTTAAGTCCTGACTGAGGGCATACACAGAAACACTGATGGAAAAAAGGCAAATACTGATGTTTTTGTTTGTGTTGCCCTGTGAATTTTGTGTTTGGCTGTTACCACCTGTAACTAGTCAGGACTGAAATCTAAAAGACTGACATTTAAACTACAGTACATTTTAATTGTGTGATTTTACAGATTCCTGTATGTACAATGTGCTATTGGCCTTTTTAATGTTTCTTGAATCGTGTGCTAACACAAAATCAAAAGAAAGTGTTCAGAATCCAGAGGTGTCTTTTTAAATCCAGGCTGCAGAAATAAATGCAACCATTAAACAAGTACATAGTCAGGCCCATGTAATAAAAATCAGCCGTCCAGTCTCCCAAATATTATACAAAAAAATGAACTTTACTGTAAATGTGAACACTGACATGTTGATCTGTATTGTGTAGCTGGCCTAGCCCTGCGGTGGTAAAACCACGACTCAGGATGCAGCATCAGACTCCCGGCTCTCCTGTCAGCAGCCTGATGTCTCCCACTGGCCGCTTCAGCCCTGCTCGGCATGCTGCCTCACCAGACTTCAGCCCCAGCCGTTACAGCCCTGCCAACGTTAGCTACATTCAGCGCATCCGCCTCAAGCACTTGAACGAGCCGCCAGTTTAACCGCACCCTCCTCCTGCGCCTACACTGCAGCCATACCCTCTCCAAGCCCTGCCTTCCCTCACACACACAAATCCAGCTGCACCAAGGTGGCTACACCAGAGCTCAGAAACCACAAACCTAACAGAAATATGCACAAAGTGTCTGGAAGATTTGTATTAATGATGTATGGTACTACTCCTATGTGATACAGGAATTCTCATCACGTTTAGGTTGTGATGTCAACTCCAGACTTTAAAAAGGAAAAAACAAACAAACAAAAAAAAAAACTTGATAATTTATGTACTGTATGGGTGTGGACCATGTTGAATTGATGGTAACGTTGTTTGTGGCAAGTGTGAAGCACCTGTATTATAGCCTGACTCAACTTTTATGAATATTGTGAACACAAGCCACACACCCCCCAAAGTTAGTTGATCACTAAAACTTTAGTGAAGAATCCTAAATGGATTTCTGTCACTGAAGATGTTCTTTAAAAAAAAAAAGAAAATGTCAATATTTTAAAAATTATTTTTTGTATGTTGGTCAGTAGCACAAAATTTAAATGTTTTTATTAATGGTGTTAAAACCGACTGCCATTTCCTATGTTTTTCCTCAGTTCAGGAATTGCCTTAATTTTCTGAAGTGATGGACCAGCTCTCTGTCAGTTTGGACACACTTTCTCTAGCTCATACATGAAATGTATGAAGATTAAAGAAATTGAGATCTTCCATGTTTTTATTTTGTCCTTCAATAAATACGTACATTTTCCATCTTTTCTTGGTAGTTCCTGGACATGTCTGGACTTTTCCTTTCTGTCGCCATTGGCAACCTTAGAGACTGCAATTTTTAGTTCCTGTGTTTTTTTTGTTTTGTTTTTTTTTCCTCTGGAGTATCTTTTAATGACAAACATCTCCTATAATGTATGAATGACAGAACACACCCATCAGTATAGTATTGTTTCAGATTTGGCTAGTGCCTAGTGTGGAGATCACTTTAAAGCTGTATGAAGGGGTTTTTAACCACTAGTGGGCAGAAAGACTCCAAAACTAGCTTGATGGCAACAAAATCCGATTTAAGTTTTCTGTGGCCTGTTAGGACCGTCTTAACAAAACTGAAACTGCCTTACCCATACAGAGAACACAACTGATTAGTTAAGAGCTGCTTAAAGTTTGACGTTGATTAGCAGTACATGCAACTCTTTCACAAAATAATTTGATAAAAGTGCTAAATAGAGCTTTGAGGCCCAATATCAGCAATCCCTAAAGTGGTAAAATTGACTTATAGTAAACTTGTGTTCCTGCAGTTCTCTAAAGCCTGCTGTATCCAGTCTATATGTATTGTAGGGATAATTTCACTGCTGTGTGAGGGCTTATCAGCTGTGTCTAGGACTAAAAAGCCAATTATCCTGAATATTCAGATGGCCACTTTTACTTGCATTGAAAGAATGTAATTTTTTTGTTTGTTTTTGTGAACTATACCTTTATCCGAGAGCACAAACTACTTCAGTGAGAAGATTGTATTGTCATCCTCATGCTCTCAGATGACAACAGATCTAATTCTGGTCTCTGTTTATGAATGTGGAACTTTGCAAAAATGTACCTAAAAAACTTAAAACATGCTTCTTGTGCTTTTAGCATTCTGTGCTTTATTAAAAATTAACTTTCATGGTGAATTCTCTTTCTGTATGTCTAGACCTCATTTGCTTTCAACTAATCAATAAAAAAAGTAAAATAAAATCACTCCTACTTTACTGTTATTGTCTCCACTTATTTCAGTGGTGTCAGTAAAACCAGAAATGTGACAAACTGTATTTATGATTTTATTCACTACAACAGCATCACACAACACATAATCCTGAAATGTTAAGCTATGTAAAGCTAATGGCATGAATTGCATGTACAACAGCTTTACAAATAGAACTTTTTTTGGTTTGAAAAATCAGTCACTTGTGTAAAAATTCGTAGTTACATTCAGGAGGAGTTGCTATGCAGTTGTTAATCACTTCTGCTGGCATCCTATGGCACTGAAGTAATCACGACAACACCACCACCACAAAGTCTCTGGTAATACAAGAGTTCAATTACAAAATAACACCATAATTTATTTGAAGACACTTAAGGAGAAAACTGGGGCTTTGCGTCCTAGAAACACGCCATGGGTCGGGACATCAGGTCCGCGTTAGTTTGTCCGGGGGCATAAATCCTGCATCTCCCAGAGTTCTGAGGGCCACCCTGCCACTGGGGCGGATGGTAAGCCATGTGATGCTGCCGTTATTCAAGCCCATACGTAACCAGCCCTCTGGAGGAAACTGGAGGGCCCTGAGAGAACAAAGAATAAGATGAGTGAGCACTCAGGCACCCGTGTCTTTGCTAACGGGACACTGCAATCCTATTTAACAAATATCCTGATTTTTGTGTTAGTTTTTGTCCGCTAAGTCATTTGGAGAAAAATGAACTAAAGCTCAGTCAAATGGATTTGTTAACCAAAAACAAAAAAAGCGGTTGTAGGAAAACTGTCCTTCAATACAATCACTGACTTTAGGAATGGGAAAAAATATCAATACATCAATACACTGGTGCCAAATCTCTTCATCCTAACAGATTCCTTCGCCTTAAGAAAAGTCACTACTTATTGCAGGTAAGCTTATCAGATAAGTGAGGGTTAAGCAAACATATTAAACTTTCAGTGAAGAAGAAAATCACGGGGGTAAAATGTCTCACAATGTATTGAGTATTGCACACTGTGTCATGATGCCACTGTTAGAATGAGTCTTCTCTGATTTCCACCCCCTTGCGACTCAACATGTGCACACGGTGGTTCTGTGGCCGTTAGATTCTAGTACATTAATTTTCTTTTTTTTAAAAATAGTTTGACGATTTTAGAAATGCACTTAGTAATACGTCAATCAGCTCATCTAACTCTGAGCAAAACAAACAAAAAACAAAGGTTCAAATGAGAGCACAATGACAAGAGTGAAGCACAGATTAGAAATCCTATGGGAAACAGCTTGAACACAGTGGTTAGCAAAGCAAAGAGCAACAACTCTGGCCTCAGCTGAGCAGCGACAGCACAAACCTGCAGACAAAATAACGGATGACATTGGCATGACACACGATGATCTCATAGCTGTCCTCCTTCTGTTTGGGGTCAGCCCGGTGGATGTAGCGGCGGAAGGCTGCCTCAATGCGAGCTCCGTCTTCATGGTACTGCTGGAGGACAGTAGAAAGGTTGAAAGCCACCTTTGTCACATGATAAGGTTCTGTTTGAACCCCTCAGTCAGTGCAGATCAATGCAACACGCTGGTGTGCATTGTAGGGAATGCATGAGGAGTTTCATTCCAAAAGGAGACCAACTATGTGGCAGATGCAACAAAGTCTAGATCAATACAGAAAACTGCTGCTGCGGCACTGCAGTCTCTAAAGAAATTACCTTTACCGGTTACCTTTACTTTCACATTAATAATCCATGTTTATAGGATTGCGCCATTAGAAATTCTAGATAGTGCAGACCTCACTGTCATTAGCTGCAAGCTGGTTTTATAGTAAGTGATTATGTAAAAAAAAAGGCAAAAAAAATAAATAAGTGCAACTAAAAAAAGAAAAAGAAAGACTGATCAGCTTCTAGATTCCTTGAAAAATACGTATTTTGGAAATTAACTCTTCTCATGACTCATTCTTATGCCAGTGCACTGATGAATTGGCAGAAATTGGCTGAATTTTGCACCTGTAAGCCTCAACAAGTACTTGATGGGACAACTGCACAGACATATGGCAAAGGAAAGTTACCTAAGGTATTGGAAAATAAAAATTTTATATATATATAAAAATATATATATAAAACCTACAGCCTACTCCAGAGGTGGAATGGGCTGTAGCTTCTCTCACCACAGCATCAGGCTTCCAGTGGGTGACGGGTGGAACCGGCTCTATAGGTGCGCCCTCCCTCAGCAAGTCACAGCTCACCAGCTCGACTCCTGGACCCATAGGACGTAAGAAAATTTCAAGTTTATAACCTTTAAATGTAATATTTAGAAAAGTTTTCAGAATCTACTAAACTAACTTTTCACAGTACAGAAAAAAAGCCTATGTGGTTGGCAGTGTTGCATTTCTTAACTACCTGGGAGGTGTTTGCTGATTATGTGTGCCGTCTCTGTGGCCCTGGTCATGCTGGAGTGGATTAATACATCATACTTCAATCCGAGCGCAGCCAACCTCTGGCCGGTCAACTCAGCCTGTTCACGGCCTGCAGGTGAAGAGACACTGGTCATTCCAACAAGGCTCTGTCAGAAACTAGGAAAATCTGGGAAGGACAGTGAGTAAACAAACACAGACAGCCCAAGCCCACACTGAGGTTACCTCCAGGCATCATTTTGCATACCTGAACATTACAAAACTGCTACCTATTAAGATTCCAAGGGACAAAATAAGAAACAATGACCTAATGGAGTGAGGATCTTCTCCTTGTCGCTGTTCCCGCTCAGGTTGTATTGGGAGTGTCTGATGAGGAGGATGTTGCGCGTAGCTTTCGGTTTGCTGTTGTTCTGCTCCGAGCTGGGGTCTTCAGTCGCATTCTCCTGCTTCTTCTTCCCGTTGGACAGAGCAGATGGGTCTCTCCTGGTCAAAGTTCAAACGAAGTGATTTTGAGATTAGAGGCGGCTTTGTCTCACATGGTTAACACAACTGATTTAAAATCTGACTGACTAATCCCTACGTCAAACTCAATCGTAAACAGTTAAAAACCGAATATTTTTGTCCACAGCAATACATGAGGAATACAAAGTCGTAACAAATCGTTATTGCTCCTCCCTTTTATTTGGAAAACACCTAAATCGTCAGGTCAGGTAACTTCCTTTGAAAACAAGGTGTCATCTTTTATCCATTATATAGTAGCTTAGCCTAACCAGTTTGGCGTGACGTTCAATACGGATGTAAAAGGACAAAATGGGTGAAATATAACGGTACTAGCTACGTCCAAACAACCAACGTGTCACAGGACAGCGCATGTACGTTGACTTACTTGTCCCAGTTGAAGTCCCAAGCGTGTCCAGTCGGGGCTGGTGTGTGGCTGGCAGGAGTCCACGCCGGCTGCGCAGCTTGAAGGACGGTGAATCTCGACCACCGACTGGCCGCTTCTCCGCCACTCTGCTCACCAAAGTATCCTCGGGAGTCGGCGGCGGCAGCTGCGAACACCAAGACGGCAGAGCCTCCAGCGAAGCCACAAATAAGTTTCAAAGTTTTCCTGTACATCCCGTGAGCCGCCGAACGAAGAAACTAATGCTAGCTAATTAGCTGAGCTTAACAGGCGCGCTGTTAATAAAGTTCACCGGCCTCTCTGCTGTTGTTAAATGGCGTTTGGTTATTAATTCCCACTTTAGCAAGGTACAAAAAAAATACAATACGCTTTCTATGCACATCAACCTGTCGGGCGGCGGCTCTTGGACGGAAACTGAAGATACAGTCGGTACAATCGAAAGCAACCTAGTCTAAGCAGTTTCCTCTAAACATTACGGTGGCCCTCCAGAGCCAAAACAGTTGGTTGTCGCAGTTCCGCGTAAAATGTCGAATTGTACCGCATGAGGGCGCACTGGTCCCTAGCTTCACAGTAGTATCCACAGTCTGAGCATTTTCTGCTCAGATTCGCTGTGAGCTCCATTCATGCTGCACCATTTCACTACAAAATCAGTGTGTGAACACCCGAGACACTGATTTGTGATTTTAATTAACTGGAACCGCTCAAATCCACACATATTTTTCTCCCTTACAAGAGCGTGCTGCCGTTTATTTTCAATGCTAAGGAAAAAATTAAGGATGCCGAATTTAAGAGTGGAAGCTGACTTTTTCTAAAATCGTTTCTGACTGGCTGGCCGTTGTGTGTGTGCAGGGAGCTAAGCAAAGCAACATCAAACAGAGACTGTAAACGATGTTTGATGTTGCTCCGCACGAGCTACCTGCAGTGCAGCTAAACGGCTCCTCTTCTTAAACTTTGAGACACGGCTTTATGCTAAATTAATGAAAGACACAACATGGTTGTTAGAGTGGAGGATGAGTATTTTCAAAGAAAGCAGATTTTTGCATATCAGCAAAATCTCCTGGGTAAAAACGATAAAGAGGAATCTGAGCAAATAGTTTACTTCGGAAATTGTTCTTATTAAGACGTTTGCAGCGAGGCTCCACCTTTTCAAGCGGTTCAGTGACCTCACCAGTGGGCTGGATTGTAAGGGTGGGATTTCCAGGCTTTCACAGAGCTCTGTGTACCACTGCCTCTGTCTTAGGATCTATGCGGCTTCAGCGATAGCAAACGCGGACTGGTTGTACCTTTCATAGCCATAGAGAGGCACACACACTGCACACTGGATCCTTTTTTTCCCTACGTGCGACTCCAATCGGAATAAATAATTAAGGAATGTGGAAATTACAGAATGCCCAACAGCGTTGGAAAGAGATTTAAACCCACCAAATACATCCCTGTGTCCACTGCTGCCACACTCCTGGTGGGATCGACCACTTTATTTTTCGTTTTCACGTAAGTTTGCACATTGCTTCTTCTTGTTCTCATCCGGTGTGTGCCGGGATTTTTTCTTTTTCTTTTTCACAAACTGTGTGCCGCCCTCAGATTGATACAGACAAGAGTTGGATTGGGGCTGGAAGTTTGAACGGGTGGATAGAGTCACTTAGGTGGGATAAGTGGTTTTATGGGAGAATATCAATCCCCAACCCTGGATTTGGCAGCGGCTCTGAGATGCAGAAAAGCAGCGATATGTGCTGGCTTTCTGTGCAACCTCGGACACACCATTCAGCCATAATACCTGCAAGGCAAACTTCCAATAAGCCATGCAAGTTTAACAGCGCTATGACCGTGCAGGAGACCGCAGTTTAGGCCGCAAACACTTCCCTTTACAGAAATGCCAGAGGCAGTTGTTGATGCAATTAAAACTGTTGCACTGAAACAGCAGGCAGCAGTAATAGCTGTGATCTATTAAGAAGCATTGAAAGGAAAGTGTACTCATGCAGCAGTGGGGTTCATTACATCTACCATCTATGCCTCACTAAATGTATCCTATACACATTCACACAGGTTTTCCTTTAGGAGAAATGGGCAGTATGGGCTGCCTCCGATCAGGGCCCACAGGACTCTCTCAAAAGCAGACATAGTAAAATCCGTTTTCCAGAATTTCCATGGTCTCATAAGCAGGTGACAGTGGTTCATCCACAACCAGACGACATTATCACCTTGTCTATCAGGGACCCCCAAAAAGGAAGGGTTTTATCCCATACCCCTACATCTGGAAGTCAGAGCTGATGCTGTAGGAAGCCGAGATAACGGCAGAGAGAGTGGTGTCTCTGAATCATCCGTCCCTCATTCATTCCCCCTCTAGTGGTAACCCTCAGGTGAATGGATTATCAGTGGAATCAACATCATGCTGGGGCCGGGGGGTTTGAAAAGCATTTTGGGAACCTCTGACCTATAGAGGGATAGATTGCCCAGTTTCCATTTTGTGTAGATAGTCTGCTAAAGAATAGAACTGCTGAATCCCATTCAGCAGTTCTAGCATGTCACAGCTGATAATAGGAAACATGTTGGATGTAGAGATGATTCCTTCAGCGGCACAATAAGTGATTTCAATTTAGACACATGTAATGCATGTGAATTTGCTTTTTCACATAAAGCTGTATAGGATGTGGACTTTTTCAGTCTTCACAGTGTGCATTGCTTGTCCCACCTGCACAGACCATGTTTTATCTGCACCCTGAGTGGTTTTGCACTCTCTCTCAGGTCATTGGCTGAGACTAAAGGAAGCATATGGTGTTTGTGGGTTTACGCTAGTAGGCTGGTTTGTGTCTTTAAAAATCCCAGCTCTCCTTGGTGTACTGTCTGGAGCTTTGCATAAACAAATGGTCTGATTTACAAGGATTAAAACAGTCAGTGTATTGTGATTTAATATGAGATGTGCAGTCCAAGTGTACTGTTGGCAAATACAAATCAGAATGTTTGCCTCCAATAAATATTTTAAGAGCATTATTAGTCCTTCTTTTGCTGGGGTTCATGTCACTCTATACTTTAAGGTTCATCCCCAAGCAGATGGTTCAAGGGTGAGGATTAAGACTTCACTTTATTGCTCCTTCATTTGCCAGGAAAAGGCCCTAAGAACTGACTCGTGTATAATGGAACCCCCCTGGGGAGCACTACACGTCCAAACTAGGCCATGCCTCCTCATTCTCAGACACACATAGAGTCCATTATTTTGTATTCAGTCTAGCCTTGTGCAAAGGAGCGCAAAGACACACTTACAGAATAGTGCTATGTCTTTATCTAATACATCTTAAACAGAAACCGAAGTGCAAACGTAGCAGCGAAACAGCCACAAGCTATGACAGTCAGGGGTTAAAACTAAAGAACTATATTGGTCATGATGCACACGTGTAGATGCAGATTGCCAGGGACACAAATCTTTTTTTATTCCTGGGCCACAGTGTGCTAAAGGTCTTACTGTTGCCAGCAGGCCGCTTGGTGTCATATGGGCAACTGAGTGTCCATGGTGTGTTACTGTGTTTGGCTTAGTGACGCCTGACAGTTTGTGTTTCCCACTGACACTGAATTAGAACACGTTAGTACAGAATTATTTATATATCCCCACAGCATGACCACTACTCATCACAAAAAATACTGATGATAAATTAAGATTTTAGTCATGGTTTAGCCATCACAGCGTCATCTTGGCCTAATCTGTGTGTACAAAGAGATTCTCTTATAGTGGAGCTTAGTCCTGTTACTGTGTCTAAATTTGTCCCAGCTTTGTATGTCTGTATGGAAAAAGCTTTCTTTTACCTTTTCAGTAATTCTTCAGAATGGCCTAATCACTGACCTTGACCGTATGCCAAATGGATATCCTAGAATTAGGACTGTTAGTTACTGTTAGTTTCCAAACTTAAAAGTCAACACGTTAGAGTAGGCATGGAGGTGTGTGGAAACAATCACTGATCATCTAGACAAGACTTGTGTTCAGCAGTTTTTGCTGTGTGGAGGTGAGTTATGAGAGAGGTGGTCACTGGTGGCAGATGAACATCACGGGGCTGAGAACAGAGCTGCGCACGATAGCAGGCCTGCCAGGAATCTAATCTTCAAATTCCACCTGTTTCCTCCTTTTCACTGTAGTTTCAATGACTCCAACTTCATTCACATTCTACTGAATGTTTGCATTTGTGCTCCATTCAGAGGTTCTTGCAAAGATTTTAAAAGGTATTTCCGATGTGTTGGTTGAGAGAGGGCAGAGTGGTCAATAGATGACAAAGATAGGGCTGATAGTTAAGCCATGATCCCCTGTTAGGACAAGTGTGCGCACGTTTAACCTTTTATAGGTTTTATCTTTGTACAAACCCATAGCCCATGGAAAACCTTTAATACTTTATGTGATCACAGAGCTCATCATGTGGAGCCACTGTTTGCCTGTAAAAAGATTGAGAAACTACAGCAAAGTGGTTAAACACAGTACCTCATTTACACAGTACTGGAACTTTGCTTGTAATGTACGATGTCATCCACATGTAAAGCGATTTGCTCATCTGTATTGCCTTTGTAGATGACACTTGATTGCTTGTAGACATTCCAGACTTTGGTTGTGTAGGTAACCCTCTAATATATTTGCTTGTCCTTCCCTCCCATTGGTAGTCACTTCAACCAACCTCTTGATACAAGTTGCTGAATTTACCTGACATTCCACGGTCTCTTGCCACTAGATCCCAGCTAGTCTCTTCCACTGTGGACGTCCCTGAAGAAATAAGCATGCAGAGACGCTGATACAAAGAAAAGGCAGAAGATAAAACTGAGCCACGTTTATTAAACCAAAACTTTCTCTCTTCCAACCAATAGGTCACTGTTTACCTGTCTACAGCGTGTACAGGTCATTATTTCAAAAGTTGCATAGCAGTGCTATCAGATTACATTAGATGAAGGTTTCACACAGCTTCCTGCTCAGGTGGAATTTAGAATTAGCCAAACTACTTTCTTAAAGTTTCTTTAATAAAACCTGAGAGAAGCACTAAAAAAAAAAAAAAACCTAACTCACAGTGGCCTCTACCTTTGCTACTGCTCATGTGCCTGTGACAGCGGGCAATGCATCAGTTAAAAGTATAAACTCATTTTCGGTTGATTGTCATCATTAACTTGTTGGAAGCTGAACTAGCAGAGACATTAATTAAAGAGAAGATGTGGCACTCGAAGAAGCCTGAACAGAATCTATGGAAGAATTCAGAAATGCTAAAGACACCTCTGCCCCCAAAGAGCAAATCAACACTAATCACCAATCAACTGGTAATGTTATGAAACTGTGGGCATGCATTGTAAAAGTATAATTTGCACCTCATGTTGGTGCACTGCAGTTTCTAACTGGATTTGGCTGGTGATTCTATACATGCAGTTTTAATGTCCCAGTGACCACTGAAATTAAAATGATGGGTCTCTTCACGTTCACTAGATACGGGCTTCAAACTAACTACTTGGATTCGATCAAGTTGGCTGCTGAGTTTCAAAACTTGCTTCTGGAAGAATTTTAGTACTAGCTATGCTAGTGCTAAAATATAGTACTTTATCTTATTTGAAAAATAATATAGCAAGTTCCAGTGGTGTTAGTAATGTCAGACTTGTTGTGTTTCATCAAGTGTTTCAGCTAAATACTATGTACAGGTTTTCTGTGTAGTATTGAAGCTCTGAAAGTACAATTGAATGTTTGTACATTGATCCTAATCCACGTCCTGGGTGTGATTTTTGTATGCTGAGCTGCTGATGTCTCTTTGTCAAGGGGTTTGGTAACACAGCTTGTAATCATTAATGTTTCACTGCTTGGTATTGGTGTCCATTAGAGCCCATTTGCCTTCCTTGTGTGTGACGTTAGTGGCTTTGAGGCGCCCTGGGTTTGACTGTAGTTAAATCAACTCTTGGTCTCGTCTTGTTTATGCTCGGTGTGGGAGCCAGCCTGTTTTAAATATTGCTCATATGACACTGGGACTGATTTGGGTTTAGTTTGTTTATTTAAATGGACGATTGAGGATGTATTGCCAAGTTTGAGTCGTCGCTAGGGCAGAGCATTTCTCAGAAGAAGGAAATTACCAGCTGGCCTAATGGCTCTTTCCGTTTCTGTGCTCATGAACAAGCATCTATCAAATCTAAAAACCAGACGAGCTCAGCCTCCCTGATGTGATACTCATGTACAGCACACTGAGAAATGAACAGGACTTTGTGACATGCTCGCACACTTTAACCTCGTAAGCTTTTCCAAATATATTGCGCGATTCCCACAAGAGTAGCAAATTTCCACTCTTTAGGCAAGCTCATCAGTATCCGTCTTCAACTACTTTCTACTGAAAAAATGGTCTCTATTTCTACTGTCTGCAGCATGGCTGGCTGCCCTGACCTCATGGGGAAGGGCTCCTCCTCTTTACAAATCCCAACCTAACCCTGTGTCCTACCCGTATTCATTGAACTGTTCTGTCCTCACAGGCTGTCGCCGCATTAGGTTTCAGCCCCTCAGCCCCGGTGGATAAGGAGCGATCTTGTCCTCATGTCACACAGAGGATGAAACTTTGATAATCTTAACGCTAAAAGCAGCTGCTAGACGTTCAGACTCACCAGGGCTTAAATATCCCCTCGGCCTATTCACAGATCCATGCAGTGCAGTTTCATGGTAGATAACTGCTGTATTTTTTTTTCTCTTTGCACTAAGGATAAAACCAGTAGCAGATCAGTTCAGTGTGGCTAGCTTTGTCTGATTAGATAACAATGTAATTTCCTCTGTAGGTCCTCATCCATCAGCACCTTGGAGTGAGGGCCTGGAGATTGACAAGTGCAGTGCAGGGCTGTGTCACATCTGCTTTCGAAAGGTAGTTAATTTAAGTGAAATAAGGCCCCTTCTGTCACCTTAACTACTAATTTTTAAAGAGTAAAAAAAATGACCTAAGGCTTTTTTTTCATATTACACTCTGATGGCTTTTAATATCAGTGTCTTTAGTCCGTGTGGTGGTTTATGATTAATTTTCATTCTTATTGTGGTATATGGTTTACCACAAGGCACTTTTCCAACCTGTAATATTATTACACATTGACCAGTTTCCTGCCTCTGCAGCTCTCCGCAGCCTCAAAGCTGCAGCAACTTGATGTGCAAGTCAAAAATGGTTCCTTTTTCTGAAATGTCACACTTAAATCAGAGTGAAGGGCTGTATTCACTGGGAAGTATTTATACTTACAAACAGTCATGCCCCTGTGTGATGTCCCCCACACCTCAAATTTTCTCATTTGATTTAAAAAAGAATCAAAACTCCTTTGAAATGCTGTTTCTTTGATGCCATCATGGTGCTCCAGCCTGAGATCATTTCTATTTAAATCCACCAGCTTTGTTTTTTTTCTTCATCTGTATGTGGCAGAAACTAAACTGCAATGGCAGTTATTTATATATATATATACAGCTCCGGAAAAAATTAAGAGACCACTCCAAAATTATCAGTTTTTCTGATTTTGCTATTCATAGGTGTATGTTTGAGTAAAATGAACATTTTTGTTTTATTCTATAAACTACTGACAACATAACTCCCAAATTCCAAATACAAATATTTTCATTTAGAGCATTTATTTGCAGAAAATTAAAAATGGTCAAAATACCAAAAAAAGGTCCAGTGTTTTCAGACCTCAAATAATGCAAAAATAACAAGTTCATATTCATTTTTAAACAGCACATTACTAATGTTTTAACTTAGGAAGTGTTCAGAAATCAGTATTTGGTGGAATAACC
>VUQI01021000.1:0-12170 GCA_015106735.1 Paratilapia polleni | reverse complement strand
GGGGTTTCTGAAACTGGGGGGGGGGGGTTACATTACATAACTAGAATTGGATCAGAGCTTAAAAGCCAACAACATCATCATTTTGAACACAAATGAAAAATGATGTACAGAAACCTTTCTCTAATGCATGACTGGGAAAAAAATAAATAAAAACCCACATTCATACTTACTGGACTCCTGAACTCGAGCAACAAACCCCATCAGAGGAAGCTGAGGGGTGAACTGCAGGATGGAGGGGGGCGGAGGAGAGGCTGCAAACACACAGACTGCCTTTATTAAACCTTCTGAATGTGGGCTGGTGTTACTGCAGGTACTGTTTTCACAGTGCATACCTGGGCTCTGGTTGTAGTAGGGACCACCGTTGACCTGATTCTGTGTTGTAACTGGCTGACCGGTCACAGATGGGGGGCGGCGTAAAGGCAGTGACCCCCCCACCTGTGGAGTCTGCTGTCGAGGCTGAGGCCGGTTCATACTGTAGAACTGAGGGACGATAGGACCTGACCAGCAGAGAGCGGCAACGTTACAAATCAGTGTTTACTTGATACAATATGTATCAATCGATCAATCAGTCAATTTAAATTGCAGCAATTTCCATTTTCTGTGTGTTAAACATGAGTTAAAGAATTAAACATCAGTTCCCTTTCTCTGTTAGAAAATGGAGAACAGGGTAGGGACAGAACCACAGAAAGAGAGAGAGAAAGCAGGACTCGGTGAGGTTTGGACAGCGGAGGTGTCCCCGTTAGAGAAACTCACCTTCAGCAGGTGATGAGGAAGAGGAGGAGGAGGAGAGTGGAGGAGGAGGGGCAGGGGGAAGCAGTTCCGATTGGACCTCAGATGTGCTCGGGGAGGAGTTAGAAGGTGGGGAAGTGCTGGCGTTTGGTGCGTTTGTTTGTGAGTTTGGTTGGGGAGGTGAGTCGGCGTGCTGAGAAGGTGAGCTTGGTGGCAGAGGTGGATTGGGTTGGGTTAAGGTTGTGGTGGAGGAGGACGAGGAGAAGGAGGAAGGAGTTGGGGAAGGGGAAGGGGAAGAGTTAGGAGCAGTGGAGGACGAGCTAGCAGGTCCGGCAGTCGGGGAAACTTTAGGTAGGAGAAGGATGGAGAAAAGGAAGGAGTTAGGAAATAAGGTTAAACGAGGGAGTGAGTGACAAAGTGTAAACAACAGAGAAACTGAATTTCAAGTGCAGTAGGTACATCACACCCAAAAGTTAAGCTGTTTATGTGGTTTAAAATTTTACAATAACTTTTAAATATACAACATGTACTTGTAGAACAAAGTACTGGACAAAGAGTCCAGTTAAACCTGGAAGGACAGAAACCTAAGAAAGGTGGACAGATGTGTAGCACGGAGGGGTGTGTATTTATGCGAGTTACCTGGGAAGGTGGAGGGCGGGGAGGGTGTGGGCACAGCGATGGGAATGCCCACACTGCCGCTGCCGCTGTTCTCCCTACTGCTGCTCCGACTGCTGCTGCTGGGATGGCTGCCTCCACTGCTACCACTGCACACAGACATGGAGTGGGATAATCAGTGTCCTATAGAGGGATGTGTTCCCCTTTGAATCCAATTCCAAAATGGTAAAATACCAAAATCATTAAGCTTTGAGGCCAAAGAATCTCTTATCAAACCTTTCACTTCTCATGTTCTATCTCTATCCGATGAGTTGAACACTGAAATGAATGCAATCTTTGCAGCAGGGTACTCAAGATTAAAGGGGGAGCAATGCCTCTGTTCTCTGTTGTGTTAAATATCGACCATCTAACCTGTTAAAGTTGTTATTTGTGATGACTTTAGAAGGACAAGCTCTCAGCCTCACCTTACCCCCAGCGCTACATCAGATTCTGCGACCAACAGCAGACCAAAGTTTGCCTGCCAAAATTACATATGGCATGCATGGAAAAGAATCAGTGATTTCTCTAACAGACAGTCACAGAATAATGTTTATTAAAGCCTGTGTCAGCCTTGTCTGGTAAATTCTTCCTAAATCACAATTAAAATGACCAAAGAGTATTACCACAATTAGAATATTCTTAAATTCAAAGCTATAGCCAATGAAGTTGCTTCAACAAAACTTCAGCAAGACAGCTGAAATTTTGTTTTTGGTATTTCACTGAAATAAAATCAGCTTTTTACAAAACACAAAAGATTCAGAAGAAGAAGATAAAAAGATAAAATAGTCCTGTAGCAGACATGAGTGTTCAGCTGTTTGTACTTTCCTACATGATGACAGCTGGGCACACATGGCCTTTAGCAAGCCTACATTTGGCTGAGTACTGAATCTGGCTTGCAGAAAACCCATCATCTGATTTTCAAGATCTGGTTTGTGATGTGGTACCAAATGAGCAAGAAAGGAATCAGGAAAGGAATCATATTTAGGTAAAAACAAAATAAACTGAGGTATTTTTCAATTACTTTGGCAATTTATTTTAACATGCAATCTTTATTGAATGTGTTTGTATGGTCCGGTCCCTGTCCAGTTCCACATTATCTGATGTGGGGCCAAAGCTCCACCTTCAATCTCAGCAATTTACACAACTGAGACGAGGAAACCAAATGTTGAATTCACAAAAACTGAGATTAGATTTTTTATTTTTTTTGTGTGAAATTGTAAAGAGAGCCCAACTGATATAAGATTTTTAAGACCAATACTGTTATCTATATTTGGTGATTTAAAAATCTGATATTCTGATATATCAAACATAAACAGATTTCCCTAACATTTGTTATGTGCAGTTATTTATTTACCCGTTTACGCTCTGGCTGAATCTGCTCAGATCATCTGGTTGTGTTTGTGGCATTCCAAACACGTGTTTCCTACAGGGAAGTTGCAACGTGCTCTCTGGTGGACAAACTATGCAACATCAACACTCATAACCTGGTTGAAGGGTGTTTCTCCATCTCTTCTTTACTTTTTAAATTTTCATTTATCAGCTGTTATAAATGCCAATACCGGTAGATTGGCAAATAGCAAATATTGGCCGATAATATCAACCTGTGGATAAATCAGTCAGGCTGTTGTTGTAAACCTCTTGCCTCCAATACACTGTCATATTCATATGACAACATGGAAAACAGCTACAGAAACTGGTATTTTTATGTCTTTAGACAGGTTTTTTAAAGAAGACTTCCCTGTCCAACCCTCCTCCCCTTATCCTACGTAACTTACAACATGAATGCTAATCGAGCAGCAATCAGGAGTCATAATGGCATCAGTCAGCTTCTAACTGAATGTTTTGTACACACTTGTTTTAGCTAATAAGAAATACTGAGCTGAAACAAAAGATTTCATAAGAACACATTTGTCCGCCTCACAGCTTGCCAACCTGGACCTGGATTCCACATTTCAGTCATTCATTTAGCAGAAAGGCTAACAAGCTTTTCTGCTGCAAGGACTTTTCAATTTTTCTGTTTTATAACATTGTGAATATCATAACATAACACTGTGGTAATCTTATTTACAAAAAGACCTCTGAACTTGTGGACCAAGGAATTTTGATGTTTAGTATCTCACTTTTTTTGTCCCCATTTTGTAATCTACAAAACTTACCGATTTGAAAGAACAAACAAACAAAAAACACAGAGCAGACTATCTGATGAAAACAATCTAGCTATTAGGTGTGCATCACAATTAAGAAAACAAACTTTCCCTTTAAGGTTCCTTGCCATCTTTGGTCTAGAATAATGTGTGCAACCTCCATTTTTGCTCTCCAAAAGATTAAAACTTCTCCAAATAGATAAAAAAAAATTATTGTGGGTGAAACGCTGACTGACCATTGACTTATTCAAAGATTTTTCAAAAGACATAAAAGGACAGTGACAGACAAACGCAAACTTGTGATAAAGATAAAGCAGGAGGGGGAGAGGATGGCTTGCTGATGAAGATGAGAAGAAAAGTGCAAAGAAAAGAAGTCAGCTGCTTTAGAGTAACAGCATGGTGAGTCCAGTTAATGTCATTACGGAAGCAATGAAAGCATGAAAAACTACACATGCAATCTGATTGGCAGAAAGCTTCAGAGTGACAGAGGCAAAGGTGGTGATTGGTTGGGAACGAATCTAGAAGAGTTTGAAGCAGAGCTGTGATTGGTCAACACAGAGCAAGGCTCTAAATAATCTGTCCTTCTATTAATTATTTTTAAAATGCTATGTCAGCTCTAAACAATTACCACAATGTTTGTTTTTTTAGATTAACCATAGACAGCATAAAAAGAAGGATATAGCTTCTCCTTCACAGATTAAAAGGTGATGACTTGGTGGCTATGCCCATCTTTTATACTGTCTATGAGATTAACATGTAAACACTTTCAAAGAATTAAACATTTATTTGCAAATGCAAAATTAAAGGCTCTGCTTTCAAAGTATTTGCCTTCTTCTCCCATCCAGGACACCCACAATGACATAAACTGCAGAGGAGGTAAAAGAAAGTGACAAGCTGAAAATGAATCAGTGAATAACAATAAAAATCAGTTAGTTGATGCTGTGAGGATGGAAGCAGAAAGTTAGTACTGTGTGTCCTCTGTGTTCTCTCAGCACTAACACAGCAACAACATGGCTGTCACTGCTGGAAATAATTAAATAACATCAGGAGGATTTACAAACTATTTATTTTTGATATAACAGAAATGTATTAAAACTCATTAGCCAAGGTTAAAAGCACTCTTTACCCTCTGTACTACTAATACTGTTACAATTATAGTGTTTAATTTAAATTTCCCGTCACTACTTACTGTAATAAAAATTTGTGAATCCACTGTGATGTTTTATCACTAATGACACCTGTTCTTAGCTCAACACAGCAACCAGGTGAAATCCTTTTAGCAAAGAACAACATGTAAAATGAACCAAAACAAGATGGACTGCCTGAGCACCACTGTTAGGTTAATCCACAGAGGAAACACTGGACAGCAACAGCTGAGAAGCCATAGCAAGTGGAAGATTAATGAAACCTGAAGAAAGGTGACCATTTTTGTGCCAGACTATATTACTGCAATGTCAAATGGAATTTGTATCATGTCAATTATCTGCAGAGGTACTTCATAGCTGATTTCATGAGCTATTCAGATTTAAACTACTAAACCAAATGTTAAATATGAAGCTTCAGCCAGCAGCATGTTATCTGAACTTAGTAGAAAGACTACAAATAGTATTTTCTAGGCTGATTAAGACTGCCTTAATGCTAAGACAGTACAGTATTGAAATCTCTCCTGGTCTCTTATTTTGGTATTGAACTTACAAGTTACAAGGAGAATGTCTTCTGCAGGATATCTTTTGCCTTCTGCTGAAAAATGAACCTCCAGAAGATCCAAAATATTTGCTAGTGTTAGGTCACCTCTTGCTAGCTGATTAGATAAGCTGGAAGTATCAAGAATTGAAGCATGGACTAAAACATGCTGAGAAAGAAGGATGCAAAGAGCGTGATTCTTTTGTAAAATCAGAGACAGTAAAACAGCAAAAGCATTTTCAGAGAAGAGAGGGAGAAGCTCTGAAATCCTGTTCTGGCAGCCATGTTTACATGCTGACCCGGCTACCTGTATGTTCGGGGTCGATGGTTGAGGGTGGCAGTGCGGGCTGGACTTGGAAGCTGTCCGCCTGCCATATTGTTTCTGGTCGGGCTGGAGACATAATCATTGGGTACAACTGGGGGGCGTACAGGCTCCAGTGTCCTGTAGGGGGAGTTCTTCCTGTACATGCAAAATGTAAGGGTGAAGACAGGGTTAATGGGGAGACACACTTGTTTCTGGTGACAAAGGATCTCTCCTAAAAGTGACATTAAATAGGCATGAGCACACATAAAGCATTAGGACTGATATGCAATTGCACATTACTTCTGCATCAAATGTGAGCTAGCTTTTGCCTCCTTCCTGCTGTGGGATAAAAATTAACAAATCTGTAAAGGTCACGTTTAAAGGCCAGTGTGCATTTTTAGAGAAATACAACTCCTCCAGCGTCACAAAACTGTAGAGAATAAGGACGAATGAACACCAACTAAGAATAAAAAACAGATCAAAATCAGAATGAAGCCAAGGAGCAGTCAGTTTGACACTCAGGAATCAGCACAAAAAATGTCACATACAGAATAAACATAAAATAAGCTAGGCACACTGCTCAGCTGTGTAATTGCTAATAATTACACAATAACCTCCTATTTTTCAGCAACCTCTTAAACTTATATTCCGTCTCCTCTGTAATTTAAAAGGTAACATCTTTCATCTGCTAACTGTGAATTTGACTTTTGTCTGAAAATGAAGGAAGCTAACAACAATATACATGCTTATTTGGGAACTAATGTGACAACAGAAAGAAATTAAAGCCATCAGGAGGTAAGCTAATCAACTGGCTGCTGACATTTCAACTACAGGTAGGTACTGCTGTTTTCTTTGAAGCCTATTTTTATCTTGTATTTGTCAAACTGGTGACAAAGTATGCAGAATTAGGTATGAGTAATGTAATGTGCAAGCAGTTATCACTGCATGAAAGGCAAGATCCTAACAGTTATTTATTTGCACTTACTAACTTTCTATTTGGGTTTCCTGCCAGATGTCCATTCTGATGTCTACTACAGATTCTGTTATTTCACCAAGTTTAAAATACAACCCTCAGTGCTAATCCAATCCAAATGGTGCTTTAGACGAGAACAGAACAAATATAGAAGGCGAAAACTGTCTCTGAATAATCTTCTGGGTTGTTGTTTATGTGTGAGTGTGAGTATGTGCTGTCAGAAGGCCTGTTGATTACAGCATTACGCCAGCTCACTGCTGTGTATTTGTTCCTTGTCTCTGCGTGCGCATTTGTGTTAGTGTGTGTGTAGGGACAGACGCACTTGGCTTATGAACCACAGCTGAGTTCCAACCAACTGCTGAGCTGCTTCTGCTCCCTCATTCTTACAAAGGCAAACACTTTCTCAACTTATTCTTTTTCATATTGGCCCAAATATCAGACTTCTGGACATCAGGTTTGCAAAAGTGGAGTTATCTAATAGTTGAGAATGAGATATTTATGTGTTCATTACTTCAATATTGTTTGTGAATTGAGAGAGCAGTGGTGTAACACAGATTTCTAGAGAGCGTTTGCATTATGAGTTGTTTGTAGTCTTGTGATGATCTTAGTTATTGTTCAGGACACTATCAGCAGGGGAACAATCCTGCCATGCTGTTCAACATGGTACAACAGGTGGCTGATCAGCAGGTTACAGGAAATAGGAAGCAGCGCAGCAAATAAGACAGACTTAACGAGGCCACCTGTCAGCCTACCTGGCTGCGCACACACAAAGTATTGTAATAAATGTTGTAATGAATGATGAATGAATTATTAAATAATTATGTAGGTTTCTCATCTGCAATTTTTTTTTTGCTAAGTACTTTGGGACAAATAAATAACTGAGTCATAATAGCACTGTTCTGCTCTACAGCCTCAGTGAAGCAGGTGGAGAACTGCAGCAGGTGAAGCAGGTAGAGAACTTGTTCATGCGCTGCTATGCAGGTTCTGGTTAGAGTGGCCACCTACAGTCACAGTGGATCTCCATAGCAGTAAGACTACCATCGCCAGCTGCATTTAGAGAATGTCCAACTTTGGGAAGAAGCTGATTGATATAGAGGACCACCAAAATAGCAAGCTGGCCAGCGTGAAAGAAACACGAGTTGGGAAGGTTGGTCTGAACTTTCAAAAGAAAGAGGAAGGCGGTTGTCCACTACTTAAATGACCGCGGGTGGCATCGTGCAGCTGTTTCTTCAGATCGATAGCGAAACTACAAATTAAAAAATGCTAATGAATGCCAAAGTCTGTGTGGGAAATACAAACAGCTAATGGAGGACACTAAGGCACTTTAAAACACTTAGCCCAACATTTGTGCAGTTTGCATCAACAGTCACACTACTTATCAAAGTCATAGCTCAGTCAAATCTGAATATTACTATGACACACATGGTGTCAGATTTAGTGTGACTTAAAATTTCTGCATATATCATTATCTCTAATGCCATTAGGAAACAGACAGACCATATAGCTGCAGAGCTGAGCTTTCATCATCAAATGACTGCTACCTAATTCAGCACACCTTAAATAGAACTTCACAAAATCTAAATATATACAGGCTAATAATGGGCCCACAGCTAACTCATTAACTCTGTTCGTGATATATATATATTGGCTCACAGTATCAGATTTTGAAAATCTACAGACATATGTGGTATCAATCTCTTTCTCAAAATGTTACACTATCCTTAGAATAAAAATGGCATTGGACCACCCATTGTTTGCTTGAGAAACATGGACCCAGAGAAAGTAAGTCAAAGGGAATGAATAAGGAATGAGAAAGTAAAACAGAGAGAGAGAGAGAAAGGAGTGAAATCCAGATGAAGATAAGGAGAGAGAAAGAAGGAGGGATACAGCTGGGTGACCTAGATGTTTGAGGGGAGAGAACACAACAAGCTTTCACAACGCATGACGTTATTCCTCTGAGCACTGCATTTTGCTGTGTGTGTGTGCGTGTGTGTCATTCCCCTCTGCCGGGTCAAATCTGTAATAAGCTCGCCGCAGGACGCTCCATCCTTCCACAAGAGACAAACACACACAATCTGCAGCAGGTTCACATACACAACTTTTTTCAAAGTCAGCACAGAGAACAACACATGTGCATCTGTGAGAGCAGATTTGTCTTCTCAGTCCTCCATTTATATTTCTAACAAAGCTGTATACATTGCAGGGCACATTACTCATACATTCAGGGCAAAAGAAAAAGTTAAACACAACAAAGAAAAGCAATTCCAAGAAATACACAGTAAATTCACTTATATAAATCCATGAAAGCACAAAGGATCAGTTAAGGTGAATACTAAACAGAGAGAGAAGATACACATGTGGGAGTATTGGTGTTAGGCTAAATACATACCCTAAGATGCCCTTGCCTGCCCTCGGAGGGCTGGGCGGTTTTTGGGTGGGAGGGTTGGACCGAGACAGACCCCCTCCTAGTTTCATGTTCTGCTGACCATTCACCTGTGAGAACAAACACAATGTTAATGCACTCAGCTCGGCTCAGGCCTTTCAAAAAGCCCACATAACACCGGTGACTAAAAAACAATGATCACCCCTGTCTAGCTTACCCCATCCTGATGGACCACTGCCAAAAGAGCTTTAAACCATTGAGGCCTAGACTCTGCCTCTGAAGGTATCCCATGATAGTGGATATTACAACATGAGCGGCAGGTCCTCAAAGTCCTTTAAGACCTTCTGGACTCATTCAAACAGGTTCCAACACTAACTGCTCACTCCACCCCAGTCACCATAAATGTTTCCCATTTCTCCCACATCCAATGTGCTGAATGCACGCTTCAAAGAAGTCAGTGTTTCCCACAGTTTTATGACTGGATTTGGACAGGAGGCAGGCTCATTTAGGACATTTATAAGGTTCAGAACCAGGACTTACTTTGTCAGCTGCAGTCTGCAGTTCCTCAGTTGCTACTCCAGAGTCACTGGAATAGCAACTAAGGAATATTGAAGCCTGCCGAACATCTACCCGAACATATATCTGGGCAATTCACCAAAATAAAGTCTACATGTAGGAACCATTTTATGTGTCTTCTTCAGTTTAAGTCATTAAACTAGGTGCTGTGATTTTTACATGAGAAGTTATTAAGCATTCAATAGAGATTTTTACAATCAGGTGAAAACTGGCACAAAGCTGCTCCTGCAGAAAAGGAGTTGAGTGAGGAGTTAGATAGGTAGGAAGAGTAGGAGCAACCTGTGGACTCTGGTACGTTCTGTTGGTATATATTGTTGAATATTGCTGTAATAGTAGCATAAACCAATCAGAACTTGTCCTTTCCTTTGTTCATCACTGCACCTCTTGCTGCCTTTGTAACATTATTTTATTTCTTTTGTTACACAAGCATTTTCCTTGTGATGTGTGTAGGTGTTTTGTGCATCCTTACCTTGAACCTCAACAACCACTTAACATGTCAAAGAAAGAGAGAAAAGAAGAGAGAAAGTAGTCTAAAGGTTAGTTACAGTGCAACAGTGTCATGCAATTACCACCAGCCATTAGAAACACAGGGCAGAAATACAGAGAAAGAAGGGCTGAAATAAAGGCAGACAGAAGAAGATCAACTACTTGCTGTGAAATGACAACAGCGAGGAAGAGGATTGCATTTAAATAAATAAATGTGAAAGCACAATGCCAAGATAATAATGCTACTTATCCTACATAAAAACTTTTTACACTTGTGCAGATTTAGGGAAAAACAATTCTTATTAGCACTCAGTCATACACACAAACATGTAAGTTTAGATCCAATTATTTCTAAGGTGAAATAATGTTTTACAGATATGTTTCTTATTTCTGTTCACACCATATCCTAAACCTGGCACACAGATATTCATTCTGGCGTTTACTAAGGCTTGCAACACATCAACAACAAAAACTTTTAGTATGCAAACTTCACTGCCAGCAAAACTGAAGGAGTGAAATAGAACACTTGAATACATGGACGAGTATCTATGTAAACAAGTATAAACCCTTGAATATGTGAGTGTGTAGAAATGGATTCAGAGGGAATGTATATCTACATTCCCTTTGGAGATGAAAATGGATGCCTAAAATTTGGCCAATGATCCACAACTACTCTTATGTTTTTAACATCTTATTTTTGAGCATATGAAGATACTGTATATATGAAAAACACAAAGGGGATTTTTGTAAAAAAACAATTTTATTTGAGTTTGCTCACTCACCTTCTTTCTAAGTCAATGTTTTCTTTTATGTCTTCTTACATGTTTCAGTTGTTATTGTTTATTGGTATTGTAATTCACTTAATCGTGAGTATTTTATCCAATTTCAATAATCACTAAAATCTTTTAATGGTGGAATTGGTTGTAATATTTGCTTTCCTTTAAAACATTTAGTGGTGCTCAATAAAAGGTTACAGTTATTGTTACTGTGTTGTTATTATGATTACCATTATCATCATTTTCCCCTCATCATTCTGCCTACCTTGACTCCGTGTCCAATGTCATCCAGCACGCTGTAGTCGATGGGCTTCCTGATGTAGCGCACTGGCCTCTCCGGATTGGCTGGAGCTACAATTTTATGAGCGCGAGATGTGTTTTTGTTGGTGGTCAAGATGCCGATTTCCCGCCTCGCCACCTTCTCCTTGTGAATGTCGACGGTCTGGAAGAAGAAAGAGGGAGGACGAGCAAATAAAAAAATCCATAAAAACTGGCATTCTGATTTGAATGTGTCACTGATCCAAACTGAAAAGTGTATTAGTCGAACTCATGTGTTTATGATAAGACGCTGCCGTCCTGCTTGCAGCTCTGTAAAGCAGGACTTAAAAATCCAGTTTTTAATATACCACCATGCTCAGACTGCTACCATTCTTATGTTTCCAAGGTTCATGATTTCTACTATCTTGATTTACCCTGTTAGATAAACCAAAGCTGCATCCACGCTAACTTGGTCGCCAGTGGACATTCCAGGCTCTGGTTCCCTAGGTAACCCACTAATGTGTTTACTACCCTGTCTTATGTCAGTCATCAATATTCTTAGCTCTCTTCGGTAGTCTTTCAATCGCTTGCATTGAAGTTCAGAAAAGCTTATCCCGAAATCCGCCCACTTTGCGTCACCAGTTTTTTCGCCTGTAGTCGCTTGAAATCTACGAATTTCATCGACTTTCTATGATCTCTGGTCGCCACATTGCTGCGAAGTCCTGTGTGGACGCAGCTTTAGATAACAGCATTAACAGTAAACACAAAGTCCAGCTGAGGCTGATGGGAACGTCGTCAGCTCTGCAGATATTTGGTAATAAATCAAAGTATTCAACATAAACACATGAGTTCATCTGCAGAGGAATGGTTTATTTGAAGAGTTTCAGTCAGGCTTCAGAATTCATCACAGCACAGAAACAGCTCTAGTGAAGGTTACTAATGACCTTCTTATGGCCTCTGACAGTGGACTCCTCTCTGTGCTTGTCCTGTTAGACCTCAGTGCAGCATTCGATACTGTTGACCACAATATTTTACTGCAGAGATTAGAACATACCTTGGGGATCAAAGAAATTGCATTACAGTGGTTTCAATCATATTTATCGAATAGACTCCAATTTGTTCATGTAAATGGGGAGTCTTCTTCACACTCTAAAGTTAATTATGGAGTTCCTCAGGGTTCTGTGCTGGGACCAATTCTATTTAC
>VUQI01020997.1:11627-30821 GCA_015106735.1 Paratilapia polleni | reverse complement strand
TAGCGAGAAAACTCCAACAGTCAGACGACCCCCTATGAGCAAACACTTGGCAACAGTGGGAAGGAAAAACTCCCTTTTAACAGGAAGAAACCTCCAGCAGAACCAGGCTCAGGGAGGGGCAGGGTCACCTGATCCAGCCCTAAATATAAGCTCTATCAAAAAGGAAAGTTTTAAGTCTAATCTTAAAAGTAGAAAGGGTGTCTGTCTCCCGAATCCAAACTGGGAGCTGGTTCCATAGGAGAGGGGCTTGAAAGCTGAAGGCTCTGCCTCCCATTCTACTTTTAAATACCCTAGGAACCACAAGTTAGCCTCCAGTCTGAGAGCGAAGTGCTCTATTGAGATAATATGGTACTATTAGATCTTTAAGATATGATGAGACCTGATTATTCAAGACCTTTTTTGTGAGGAGAAGGATTTTAAATTCAATTCCGGATTTAACAGGGAGCCAATGAAGAGAAGCTAATATGGGAGAAATATGGTCTCTCTTTCTAGTCCTTGTCAGCACTCTTGCTGCAGCATTCTGGATTAACTGAAGGCTTTTCAGGGAGTTTTTAGAACAACCTGATAATAATGAATTACAATAGTCCAGCCTAGAAGTAATGCATGAACTAGTTTTTCAGCATCAAATTGGAGTCTATTAGATAGATATGATTTTCTGTTCTTTTCTGTTCTATATGCTTTTTTGGGTGTTCATATTAACATGGCCAAAGTTTGAAATAATTAGGTGAGTGTATGGCCAAGTAATCCCCGTGAGCCAAAAGTTCAGACTGCCGCAAACACATGGTGGCAAATGGCTGCCATGCTCAAATATTGTACAAAGCCAGGATTTTGCTGAATGGCCCAGTCTGGATGTTGGTTGGTGTTGGGAAATCCCCAAGAAACATGTTTTACCTCTTCAGAAAGACTGAACGAAACTAGAGCTACAGAAACTTGTGCAATGCTGAGAACTTTTTTCTGTTTAAATGGAAACCAATACGAAATTTGCAGCTGATATTTCTTTAGCAAAATCAATTTAAAAATGTAAGAGTAAGATTGAAATGAGTTAGTGTTCCAGTGTTATATCTTTATTTTAAAAGCTTGTGTTGTAGCAAAACACTGCAGAGGCCTGATCGAAGGAAGGCAACACAGAGATAGAGAGCAATGTGAATCACCCAGTGCAGAGGTTTTCAGTATCCCAGGACCCTTCTTTACTGATGTTAATTACAGTAACGATCAGCAGGGCGACTGCGCCCACCCAGTACAGTTCCAGGCCGGGACCCAATATCACCTGAGGGGGAAGGAGGAAGGACAAAGAGACAAGGGCAGGAAAGAAAAGGAGGGAACGGACAAGGAGGGAACAAGAGGGAGAAAATTAAGCAGTTAGGAAGGAGGGAAGCGAGAGGGAGAAAAGGAGTGAGAGAAGAGGGATGACAATGACTGATGGGTGGACTATTGTGGAGAAACACTGCAAACATGAGCAAAGGACTTCAGAAGGAAAAATGAGAAGGAAAATGAGAAAGCAGAGCAGTTTGAAAGGATGAGAAGAATAGATGGAGGGAAAATATGAGGAAGAAAAAGAAAGACAGGTAAAAGCATGAGGAGGAAGTGCAGTGTAAAAAGACAGAAGATGGAGGGAAGGTGAGGAGGGAAAAGTAATGAGAGAACAATAGAATTAACAACAGAGAGTGGAAGAACAAAGGAAGAAGGAAGGACAGTGAAAAATGAGAAACCAGGGTAAACAGGAAGGGAGAAAAGGAGGCAGAAGGATAGAGATAAACTATGTGAAAACATCTGCAGAGGGAGGGGATGAAAGCGAGCAAGTGAATCAGCAAGAGAAAAAGGAGCAGAGGGCCATCACAGAGGGAGAGAGCAGGGTGGGAGGCAAGTGGAGAGATCAATCACCAATGGCCCTGGTGTTGCAACACTGAAAAGAGTCAATGGCCAGGAACCAAACTTTCCACCCACACACTTTTTCTCTCTTCATCACCAACATCTCTCTATTTCTTCTCTGGAAAACCCTCCCAACATGTTTCTCTCCTCCTCAGTTTATTGCTTTCTTCCTCCTCGCTCTCTTTAACAACACCTTACATCTCTCAGCCTTTTAACACCATGCTATATTTCTGTTCTTCCTGGTAAGTGCTGACCTATACGGAGATAAATAGGAATATTCCCTTTAGACCCATTAGAGGCAAATTCAAGCCAATTTCCTGTCTATAGAAGCTCTCTGGATGACACTTAAAGCATATTATGTCGTAACTCAGAGCAACTTGCAAGTGGAAGAAATAAATATTGCACATGAAAATGTGCAAAAAACACCCCTATAGACACAAATTGGCCAAATTTCCGAAGTTTATAACTCTTACCAACAAAAGTATAAAACTGTGGAGCTTTTAGTCCTAAAACAGTCACGAAAAGGATTGCAGTCATAACAGTGCGCTTTCAAAATGTTTTCCTCTTTTGCATAAATCAGATTTGCAGGCAAGGACTGTAAACACTGCGAGAGAAATCAGCATCTGTTCATGAGAATGAAAAATTAATGTCCACATCATAGCAAAATGTATCTTCACAGATCTACAAATTTGGACGCAGTCTGAAATGGGCATGCCGATGTCAAAGCTAAACCTAATGGGGATAACATAATAATAAAACCACAGAAACATCTGAATCACAAGAACAAGCCAAAAGGTCAGGTTATCCTTGAACAGAGTACAAGAAGTGATCTCGCATCTAATTTGATATGAATTTTGTGCATATGACGTGTTTGTTTGCATAAATGAATGGATCACAAACCTTTTCTGGCATGCCCCACTTCAGAAACAGAAAAAAGTTCATGCCAAACATCCCACAAATTTTAATCAGTCATCAACAATAAAAAACAAATCCAGGTTGAATTTGAGTGAAATAAAGGTAAATCACAATAGCACCAAGAACTCCTGTTTGTTTACTTTCCCTACAAAAGTCATATTGATTTCAATAACTTCCCTCCATAGTGGTCTTCTACTTACCAACCAACCAAAATCCTAGTTTTGTACTCCTGCCATCCACTAAAACCACTGTTGGCACAAAATGGAATGATGCTCACAAATAATTTCAGAGGTTGTAGATGTAAATCTGAAAAAGAATTGAACAAACTGGACAGTTTGACCAAAGTCTTTCTAGAAACAACTCGACCCACTCAGCAGCCATGTTGGTAACACTTCCAGGCACTTCTTTGGGCAGTCATTTTGAAGCATTTGCTAAATTAACTTTAATTTCAGCAGTTACTGTATTATGGAAACAACATGTATCGAATCACCAGTCAAGTCTGATTAAAAACCTCTGAAAAAGCTTGTTGACTTTGTTCCAAAATAAGGTTTTAAGGAGCCTCTTTTCCCCCAGAAGTTGTAAAAGCACCATCTTTGTTGTTACAGAATTCTCCCACAGATTTCAATTGGGAATTCTTTCAGTGCCATGTCTCTCAGTCATAGCGTCTCTGGTTTGTGACTGGGTCATTATCATTCAATCAGATTCAATGTAAAGACACTGTCAGAATTTGTACTTGTAACTCTATCATCACACACATTTTGGCTCACACAAAATTTCAGTTTTCACAGAGTCTTCACTATGAGACCAAGTCATTGTAGTTTTTGTTGATGGAAAGAACCTCTAGAACACTGAATTTGCATTTTCCTCCTTTCATATCATCTGTCTGTGTACAGGAATCTAACAGATCGATGTGTTAAGTACATAACAGACCATTGCTAGTAGAGAGGACAAACAAGGACACCTTAGTAGAAGGGCAAAGAACAGGTAAAGGATAAGTTCAGTTAATACAAGAGCACCTTGAACTCATGGGTTTAGACAAAACACAAGGGCATTTCTGTGCATTCGTTTCGTGCATTATTTTGCTATATGCCACCAACAAAATTCAGTGTCAACAGGGAAAAAGTTAGTGGGAAAAATGTGTTGTGCTTTAAATGACATTAATAAAGGCGTTAAATGAAATGTGCTTTGCAGTGTTATCATGCCCCATAGTAAGTGCAGGCCTCAGGATTGCTGAGAGTCAACTTGATATCTTCATCATGTGTCATGAATGTTCATCAAGTATCTTTGTGTTTATGAATGTGTGCAGCTGAAGATCCTGTTACTCTAAGAAATAAATAGAAACGGGCCATGACGCTTGCTGCTGTCATTCTGTTTCCCAGTCGCTCCCCCCGAGAGAGCAAAGAAAATGCATGTGGAAGTAATGCCAGATGCTTTGCGGATGCTCCATCTGTTTGTGTGTGCTCAATGTGTCTGTGAGATCATAGGCGATGCATGTTCACGTGTGTATGTTTGTGCGCACGTCTGACATGTGAGCCTGCAGGTTTAGGTATGCACCTGAGGATAACCTACATATGTGTCTCTATGCATCGATGCATGTGCGTGTGTGTGTTTTTGGCTGAGACTCTGACAGAGATTGATGAGGCAGAGTCAGCCCTGCAAGGGACTGGTGTGCTTTTGCGTCACTGACCTCCGACCTCAGCTAGGCCAGCAGCGGTGGACACGCTCTCCCACCGTGCATTAGTTCATGACCAATTGCTGTCTTCCCACACACACACACACAGGTGGGTTTTTCATCCTCAAGTAGCGGCAGTGTGAGTGCGTAGGAGCAGATGGGTAATGGGCTGCGGGGAAGGGTGAATCGACAATGACTAGACGAATTTAAACAACCCAGAAGGACTCTTTGCTCAGTTCTTCACTTGGATCTGATCCAGAGTCGCTGAGAGAAAGAGGACAAATCAATTTGCTTTCACATTGATATGAGAGACTTGACGGCTCTATGTGTGCTGCTTTTTGAAATCAGGATATCAGTGAGAAATGAACTGTAGTATCTCGACGTAAGGATCAAATCTACGCAATATTTCAGATAATCAGGAAACTATCACTAAAAAACAGCACACAGAAAAAAGTGACTGTGACAGAGGGAACAATAGGAGTCAAAGGATAGCAGTCATAGAAACAAAAATGACCCTCAGCTTTCACAGACATATGGTTATTTCATTATTAATTTAGGGCTGAAACCATTTCATAAAACAGCCTGGCTGTGTAGCATTATGCAAATATTACTCAAACAGGAGGACATATGGATTTGTTGGGGAATATTTTCAGTAGCAGATTAACAATAAATCCACTGATGACAATGTTAGGCAGATGTGGGATTGAGTCATTACAGTATCTACTGTATGTTCATGGGAATTAGCTGAAATACCACCGGGTGTGATGATGTGGCTCTCTCGCAAGATTATTATAGTTCACTGAAACAAAATGCTAAAACTACTTAATTGAATTATTAGTTAATAAAAATAAAAATGTACAAACTTACAAAATAAAATGCATAAAATAAATACAATATGTACAATAAATATTAAATAGTTAGTAATAGTGATAGTGATAGTAATAGTAGTAGAAATAATAGTAGTCTTTATTAGTTGCCAACAAGCATGAGGATGCACTGATATGTAATTTTTATTGAGACATGACTGTGAATCAACTGCCTTCAAAAAATGTTGTATGTGTCCTGTGATATCATTTCTTAGCTTCTTAAATTTTCCCCCTAACAAATACTTACCCACATTCAAATAATAAGAACCCTACAACAAATTCTGTAGCTAATAAAAACTAAGCTTAAACTAATTATCTTTTAAATAATAAAAGCTAAGGTGAAACAAGCAAACCCAACTAACTGAAACTAAACTGAATCAAAAACTAAACTAAACTAAAATAAAAATTATTCAAACTCAAGGATCTCCGATGTCTAGTTTTTTGGACGACAATGGAACTGTGTAGGGCAGGGTAAAATACAGAATATGAGCATTTTAGAGTAAGTATTTAGAGTTAGTACATCATTTAACCTTAAACATAATGAGTCACAAAACCGAAAAGAACATGAAAAACACATAAACATGACTTTTATTGTAAACAGTTATAAAGAAGAGCTGTAGATGAAGAAAAAAGGTCTCTTACATATAGATGACCTAAAGCAAAAGGTAGACTACTGCTGTTGTATAAAGAGAGGTATAACATTTAGAAGGATAAGGAGAAACGAAAATCAATCTGACAAGTGAAAATGAAGTGAGAGAAACAGTATGAGTGAGAGAATGGGGTGCTTTGGATTTTCTGTGTATCTAAGGTAAAAAGAGAGAAGAGGAGGAAAGTGTGCCTACAGTAAGTCAGCTGTATGTTACACTGTATGTAACATTTTGCATTCTATATTATGAATTTGTTAATGATTACCATTAACCACCCATGGTTCAGTATTCTATGTATATTTTGTGAAAATTAAAAAGAATGAACCACTGTGCTAAAATATAATCAAATTCACATTTCTTCACAGACTATTGGCCAACATCTGGAACACTATTTTAAGGCCACTTACAACAAGAGAATGCACAACATGCTAACAGTATCTCTTTTTTCCACAACTAACTCCCTTCTACCATCAAACAGGCAATTTAGATTACATAAAATGAAATTTATTGGATATCAGTCTGATATGCTGCTTAACCAGAATGCTGTTAAATGAGGTGTCAACTGAGAAGATGTTGTGTATGTCTCTGGTGATTGTGTTATCTGTATGACCACTGATGTGGTGTGTATGAGCATGTGTGGTGCACATAGTTGCATCCCAAAGGTTGTAGCACGCAAAATGAATTTTAGTGCAAGTTGACAAAATGCATTGCTTCTTATTGTAAAATCCTTTGCAATGTTTCAGACGTGCCTCCAGCTCACACAATACATCTGCACTGCTGTCATGTCTGCAAAGTTAACCTGATTTTTTAAAATGGCGTGGTCCTGCTGCATTCTGATTGGCTGGTTTATCAGTGTTGATCATAGCAACATTCTCACTGTGATAATTGTGTCTTCAAGTTTTGAATTAGACTGCCTTTGTTGTCTTTGTTCTCTTTTGGATCTTTTGGATCTGTCAGCTTCCATCTGGGACAGCCCAGAATCACAAAGTGCACAGAGACCTCCAGAGAATCAAAGAGATGGAACACCTTCTCTGAGTTAATTGCTTCTCTTTTTGCCCCACACTGTTTTCTCCTCTCAATCATCTTTAAACACATGGAACAAACACCTCTCACCTCCTTTCTCCTCTCCTCCTCCTCCTCTTGTCTTCTCCTTCCTCTGACACAGTGCTGAGCCAGCACTTCTCTCCCTCTCTTTCATTCTCCCTCATGCTCTCTCTCCCTCTCTCTCCAAGCCGCAGCAGTGGAACATGGGGCACAATGCTAATCAGCCTCTCATACACCTCCCTCTCCCTCGCTCACTCCTACACAGACAGGCTAGAAAACCCCGTTTAACGAGAGACTGGAGTCATGAAAGGGAAACAAACTTTGCCTCACCCTGTAGCTGGTTCACTTTTCCTCCCCTGTCTTGCTTATCAGATCCCAAATGAGGCACTCAGCACTCACGTAACTATAATACCACTATAATACTTTTTTCCTCAGGTTATACCCGTAATCCTTCGCAGCCATCTGTCATGCAGACTGTGATATTTCTAACTTCAAGCTGAACAACAGTGGTGATAAATCAGGCTGATCAAATGGCAATAAAATCTTCTCCTTTGCAGAGACACTGCCTCCTACTATGATCAAATTAAAAAAAAATAATAAAAAAATAATAATAAATTTTGGGTGTGCTGTAGCCTGGCAAACCCACTCAACTGAGACTGTCGAGATACCATAGATTGTATGTAAAAGATGCACGTAGCTTGTGTGGCGTCACATGACGAGTTCAACAAACGTTAAGTGTGCCACTTGGCCTTTTTCAGTCTTGCTAGCTACTGGTACAGTATAGACACTCAAAGATGGAGAAAGAGAGGGCAGAGGGGGGAAGATGACAGGTAATTATTTAAAGCTTGCATAGATTATTCTGTTTTACAAACAGGCAGTGGATGTGCATATGATCTGTGGCAAAGGTCATCTGGTTAATTTCTACAGTAATGTGAAATGTCTTCTACAAATTAATTAAATGATAATCATTTTTGTATTTTTTAGAGGCTGTATGAGATTACTGGATTATGTTGGTGCTTGAATTGGCTAATTCACAGTATTTAAAGTTTAAAGTAAGGGACTATTTTGGCCTGGTGCAGGGTAGGTTGCAGTATCCATGGTCACTGTCAGATTAGGTCATGTGTATCAGAGTATCAATTCAATTTTTTAAGCAAACAATGCTCTTTTTTTTATCAATTATCAAACTTCAGTTTTACACTATGGCAAGGGGTTGACTAGAAGCAGTAATAGCGTGATAGCAGATGGGACCTGGAATCTGTAAAATGTATATTTTACAATCCCAGTTCTAAAAAACTTGAGATGCTGCATAAAATGTTAATAAAAACAGAATGCAATGATTTGCAAATCTCATAAACTCATATTTTATTCACAATAGAAAATAGAAAACATATTAAATGTTTAAACTGAGAGAATCTACCATTTTAAGAAAAATATTAGCTCATTTTGAATTTGATGGCTGCAACATGTCTCAAAAATTTGGGACAGGTGCAACAAAGGGCTGGAAAAGTAAGTGGTACTAAAAATAAACAGCTGGAGGAACTTTTTGCAGCTAGTTAGGCTAATTGGCAGCAGGTCAGTAACATGACTGACTATAAAAAGAGCATCTTAGAGAGGCCGAGTTTCTCAGAAGTAAAGATGGGCAGAGGCTCACCAATCTGCAAAAACGTTATCTACAAATTGTGGAACACATTCATAATAATGTTCCTCAACATAAAATTGCAAAAACTTTGAATTTCTCATCATCTACAGTCATAATATCATGAAAAGAGTCAGGCATGATTCTGTCATGGAAATCACTGCATGGGCTCAGGAACACTTCCAGAAATCATTGTCTGTGAACACAGTTCGCCGTGCCATCCACAAATGCAGGTTAAAGCTCTATCATGGAAAGAAGAAGCCATTATCTAGAAATACCACCGTCTTCGCTGGGCCAAAGCTCATTAAATCTCGACTAAGGAAAAGTGGAAAACTTGGAAACCGCATCCTCTGGGCTAAAGAGGAGAAGGACCATACAGCTTGTTATCAGCACTCAGTTCAAAAGCCTGCATCTCTGATGGTATGGGGGAGCATTAGTGCTTATGGAATTGGCAGCTTGCTCATCTGGATGTCTTCACTTCTCTGCACTCCTTTCTGGCTGAATTGTAAAATTACTTTACTTCTATAGTTATTTACTATTAGCTGACAATGACAAGTGCTGGAGGAAATTTTTTAGAACCATTGCTTTAGCAAAAGTAGCAATAAAATACTAAGAAAACATTTTAATACACATAAAACTGTGTTACTCAGCTTTAACCTGCATACTCATGTGTTATGATGAGAAATGAGAGTGCTTGTTTACTTGCTAATGCTAGATCTGTTTCCACACAAAGCACAGATGGTAACTGATCTCAGATCAGTGAAAGCAGAGCCAGCGGCAGCTTGTCTAGTACGCTAGTCTCCCGTCAGTCTCCCGTGAAAGACCAGAGGTTTATCCACAATGCACATGCGCAAACAATCAGATGCAAGCTGCTGGCCTCTCAGCTTGACAAGCTCAAGACATTGTTAACAGAACACAAACACACCCTTGAGAACACCTACCCCATACGGATTTCAGTGGCTCTGTTGTCAAGCGGAGTTAATTCTGCTTCCAGAGACAATAGCCAACCGCGGCCACAAGATGGCAGTAATTTAAAGAATGGATGCAAATCGGCATGAGAGAAGCTTTATGACAGAACGCTGAAAGATCACTGATGAGAGAGACCACTTTACTTTGCTATGTTTTAACTGACATCTATTTTCACTAGACAAGCACTGCCTGCCTTGCTTGCCCTGACGGAACACCGCTGGCTAAAAGGTATATACAGGTTTCAGAGCAACAGATGCTCCCATCCAGACGACATGTTTTTCAGCGAAGACCTTGCATATTTCAGCAAGACAATGCTAAACTTTATACTGCAACTATTACAACAGCATGGCTGGTGCTGAACTGGTGTGTCCGCAGTCCAGACCTTTCACGAGCTGAAAACCTTTCAGCCATCATGAAACAAAAAGTATGACAAAGAAAGCACAGGACTGTTGAGCAGCTAGAATCCGAGAATCCACACAAGAACGGGACAACATTCCTCTCCCAAAAGTCTGGTTTCCTCAGTTCCCAGGCATTTATGGACTGTTGTTAAAAAAACAAGGGGATGCTGCACAATGGTAAACATGACCCTGTTTCAAGTTTTTTTGAGAAATGTGACTGCCATCAAATTCAAAATGAGCTAGTATTTTTCTTAAAATTGTAGATTCTCTCAGTTTAAACATTTGATATGTTTTCTAGGTTCTATTGTGAATAAACTATGGGTTTTTGTTATTTGTGAATCATTGCCTTCTGTTTCACATTTGTCCCAACTTTTTGGAACTGGGGTTGTAAAATGCAGTTGGCTAAATCCTCAAAGAGCAGTAAACCACAGCAGCAGCACAGGTCACATGTCTATTAAGTACATACTATGGTGCACTGCACTATGATGTACAGTGGGTAAGAATATGATTAATAAGACAAGGAAAACATGAAAACTAGGTGCTGCTGTATAGCATAGAAGACTGGGAAGAAGAGAGATGATAAGTTTTTTATAGTTTTACTATTTATGCTGATTTCAGATAAAAAATGTATTTTCATACGTTTACATTATTAAGCTTTTCCACAATCAAAGAAACCTCACTATAAGTCAGTTCAGTATATTACACAGATCTGGATTTCAGTTCATGCCATCGTCAGTAATTATAACAATTTCAAAGACTGTGGAAACACTTTATCTGAAACATGACTGACTCTGGCCATGCAGCGCATGCTTTGTATTTCATGACATTAAAACAGTCGCCTCAGGATTTTGTCCAAGAAAGTGCGCGTGAGGTTCAGTTCTCTCACAAACAAGGACACGGGATGTGTGTGTGTGTGTGTGTGTGTGTGTGTGTATCCTGCAGCACTTGTGCTGAATCTTGTCACCAGATTCTGTACGACACTACTAATTAGGCTCTCAGCGACAGACAGGCCGCTCAGCCAGAGAAGTTTCAGCCACACACACACACGCACACTGCTCCTGACTCAGGAGATACCACATCGTCAAGACAGGAAACACCCCGGGTGCTGTGGTAACCTAAGGAGCACTATGGGACTGGCATGCTGTGCATTACCACAGGCGACAGCTACCACAGGAGTCTGCTGCGGTGTGTTTGCTCCCGAACCTCTCACCATCATTCACTCTCTCTCTTTAACTCTGTCCTTTTTCCCCCTCCCTCTTTCTACATCTCAGATTCTGTGTCTCTCTCACTGTGTAATCATATCTTTTACACCATAGGCTCCCAATCTAATCTCATGCATCGGTACTCTTTAATTAAACTGATTTGCAGAGACTCTCTCCTCCAGTCTGTCCTCAATTCACTCATGCCCTCACACCAAAGCACACATGCACTCATGCAGTACATCGTCATTCCTCTATGCTCTTGTTGGCAGTTCTGCAATCAGCTGAAATGCCACGCAGTTCGCAAAATGTTACTCCTAATTATTTCCTGATCTCATTGAAGCAGCTGTTCCCCATCCAGTACAACCGCTCTTTGATTGGTGACACCAAACAGCGACGACTCAACAATAAACAGCCACCCAAAGTGCCCTGGAGTGACACCTCGGGGTGGGTGGAGCAGTGAAATTGTCACCGGCCGTTGCTCATTTGTCAGCTGAAATGAAACCGGCTTGATGGGGTAATTCTCACAGCGCAGCAGCTTTCAGTTTTTTTAAACTGGCTGCAGCTAATCACAGCAAACTAGAGAGAACACACAGACACAGTTTGTACAGTAGCTCCTGTGCCTTGGAGTCTAATTTGCTCCTCAAAGATAATAGGAAAAGTGAAGCTACAGTAAGCTTCCTCTCTTTAGAATTTTCCCCTTTGTTCACCTGCTTATCTACCTCCTTCTCTTTCTCTCGCCGTTCTCGCCCTGGTTCTGAGGGATTCAATTTCCCTCCAGCTAGTAAACTGCACTGTAATTATACAAGCTGCTTTATTGAACTGGACGTGGATAATTCCCTTTATGCGTACGGAGACGTGCCTCCCCTTTAAAACCCACCCAGGCAACCCCATCATCTCCAGCCGGCCCGGTGATCTCCTCCTACATCTGTCCATCTGTTCATCTGTCGTTTTTCTTCTCCCAGTCGTCCCTTTAGCACATCTCTTCCTCCTTACTGCCGGCAGGTCAGCTTGTCTGACTCGCTGCTAGTGATTCATTTAATGCCATCACGAGTCTCCGTGAGGCTGCAGCAGAGCGGGGCTGCCCATGAGGCTACAGAGCCATGTGATAAAACTCAGAACACGCAGCTTGTGTTGGGTTTAGGGGAGTCTGTTGCATTATCCAACAGTAACTGAGTACATTCACTGAAGAGCTGACTGCATTTGTGTGGGCGAGTTAATGAGCCGTTCAGGTGCACAACAAGATTAAGTCAGACTTTAAATTAAATTCTGTCCAGTTTGCATATTGTGCTGAAAATACCAGTTGTCTTTTGATACATGTGAATATAAAATTAAATATCCCACACGCGCAAGGAAAAACATAAAACCCACACAAGGCTTGCTCACACTTCATTGCTTCTAATGTTAAAGTCTGACGACCAACCTGAGTCACTACCAACGTTGCTCTAAATAATGTCTGAGCCTGCTAGCTGAGGCAGTAGGACACAGACCAATGTACACATTCGACAAGAATCAGAAGGACATCAAAAGGTTTCATTTTACAGTCTATCTTATATGATTTTTGACGTTGGCTTTAAAGTATACAATGGACACTGCATATTCTACCTGTCTTGATATTTTTAGGGGTCTGAGCAGCCTGAGCTACAGGGAAGCCAAATGTTTTTCTTCCAATTTTAATTAAAACTGTTAATTTTTTTCTTTTGCTGGAACCAAGGGTGTATCCACATGGATGATGTACACATTAATGAGTCAATAACTAAGTGAATATTCTGCACTTTTACTGTAGGTATTTTAGGTATATTTTGCTGCTAAAAGTAAAAGACTTTTACTTTTGATTTTTAGGCTCTTGTGCAGCGCCACTGTGTTGGCCAGAACAATGTTAAAAATTAGATTTTTAATCCAGAGAGCTTTATTATCCTGCTTAAATAAAGGTTAGCCCCCCCGCCCAATCCTGTGTTGTTCTTTATCCCTCAGTGCCCTCCCATTTAAAAAATCCTGGAAACACCCCTGAACAAAATGGTAGGGAGCACCAAGGTATGCCATTATCAGCTCCTGTCCTTGGGATTAACAATATGCTCAGCTTCACTGCCCATCTCCAGTGTCACTATCAATATATTTTTAATGCAGAAAAAGTATATTTAGGAAAATAAATTGCTCAGTTAAATTTAGTGGCAACACAAAAAAAAAGGTTAGAACCGATAATACCAGAATAAGAGTTATTTCTAATGAAACATTTCAAAGATATCTTAAATTAATATTTATTAATGTGTAAGGGAAAGAGTGGAGATTATTTTCAAATGATATTCAGAGTTGTTTTATATTACATTATTTACAGAGTATGTGAGTTTACATTCTCTAATTTAGCATTACAACACTTGTAGCAATATAAAAAATCAATAACTTCTTAAAGACCACGACTATTTAAAATAAATATTGTAATATCTCTTTGAAGCTGCATGGAAATTTTCTTTCCCCTGGTCCCATGCTACAGAGAGGTCGAAGGTTACGGTCACATCCAGAGGCCACCTCTGGGAGTAGCTGCATTTGTTTGTCATCCCAACCAGCACGGTGGTTTAGTCAGAGCCTCCGTGAGATCATCTTCCAAAATACTCAAGGGATAGAGAACCTTCAGTGGACGCCTCAATCAATGTTAACAGCAAGGAGGAGAATTCAAGGTATCTGACAGCCAGCTTACAGAATCACACAACATGTAAAGCCATAATGACTATCATCAGTCCAGTCATTACTGTCATGCAACAGGACGGCAAAACAGGACTAATTGCTTCCTTAGTGAGTGATTTACTGTGTACATAAATGATGGCTTCTAGAGAAGTAGAGGGGAGAGGGGGTGAGAAGAGAGAGGAGGAACAGAGAGGCAAGTTTTCAATAATGTGATCAGCTTTACTCATTTTTTTCCCTCTCTCTATCTCTATGGTTTAATTGTTGGTAAGGCGAGGAAAGCGGGAGGCAGCGGTAGAGGGGATCCTCAGCCATTTTGTCTGTCTAATTGCTGCGGGTTGTGGGAGTAGGGTTTTGTAATTACATTTAAGCCAACAGCCAAGAGGACTGAGAGTAGAGAGGCTGGGAAAGGTAGAAATGGGAAGGATATTTAAACGCTTTAGTTTAAAGTAGAATAAAAGCTTTGCAGTAATGTCAGACATCACCGGCAAACATTGATGCTCCATGAACGGCTCTTTTGTTCATTTGTTTTCCACTCCCATTTAAAGTAGTTTTAGTAAATTGAGATTTCAGACACTTACAAACATTTCGCATCTGTAAAATGTGTTGAGTTGTAGAGGGTTTTTTTTGTTGTTGTTCGTTTTGTTTTGTTTTGGGGTTTTTTCAAATACAAAGTGACACATTGCATTGTGAGATTATTAGTAAAAAGTTGTACACTTGCCAAGAACACAACTTTTTTATTCCACTGGTGGACAAATTGACTTTTGAGTGGATAAATTCTACATAGAATTCACACACTCACATACAATGGCAGACAGTTAACCAAGTGCAATATAAGAAGAAGAATATAGCATTAAATAACAGTACTAATAATTTTGTTTCTTAAGTGAAAGGGTTAGACTATCTTGATCAGAACCAGAATATTGCTGTAAATAAGCTATCTAACCAAATATGCTAAAATAGCAACCATTAAACAACAAACATGGCATCTCACTAGCTAAATTCACCAGTAATGTGTGCATTGGTGAAAATTCATAAATTACATTTCAGTCAAGACATTATCAGCAAAATTAGTATCAGCCTGAGCTTTACATAAGCTAACAATCTGCTACTTAGATTTCGATTTCTTGGCTACAGCAGTTACATAAAGAATCACTAGGAACAAACCAACTGTATAGCAATTATGCAAAATAATCCCAACAAAAACATTCTGGACATATAACATCACTTTTCTTTTAGAGTGGTGGGTTAAAGTTAGCCAAATATCCTATACAAATTTTAGCTTCCTTTGGATATTTAGCTCCTTGGCTAATCATTTGTTAGCACTGAGCTAACAATTAGCTTATTGGATACTACTGAAAATGATTTTTTTATTTAATTTATTATTATTTATGTCATTATGTTTAAATTAACAAAGTGCAACTTCAAGATCTAAATTTTTTTTTTTGATTTTGCATTAAAAAAAACACTTTTTAGAGAAGAAAAAGTCAACAGAAGAAGTCAACTTTAAAAAATAAGACAAAAAAAAACGTATCTTGTTACGCTTCTAAGTAACACTACTATTGATGTAAACATATGTCAAGTACAGTATTTTAATCCAACACTGGCAAGTAAAGGATTCTCTTGTGGACACATTTTTACGTGTATAAAATAAATCAGTTTTCCTGTACAGACAGGGTAGTGACAGATCATTTTTGGCAATGACGATATGTTCAGCGACGTCAGCAAACACCTTTGTTAGTGCAGTTTTATCATAATTGATGTATATAAACTGCAATTTTCCTTTAACCATGTCCATATCCTACATTTGCATTGAATTAAGTAGTGTTCTGTCAACACAAAGCTTTATTACTATACAGCATGTAGATAGAAATCTTTACTGCTAGGCACAGCACAAAGGAGCTGTGTAATTTTTTTTTTTTCTACAGCCATTGTTACACCCTGTAAAAACAATTCTGACAAATGAATAGATTAATGTATGTAATATATTGTATACATGAGGGACTTCTAGGTAGGTAGGTTGCCAGGCTGCATTTAGCATTACCATTGTATATTTAATCATTCAGCTTTACTGGGCACTGGACAGGAGCTCTCAGTAGCACTTTTCCTTTTGGACTGATTACAATATTACAGCCTGTTTGTATAAATTCAGACAAAAATGTGAGTCCACAAAGTTATTGTCAGTGGATAACCACTAGGCTGTACATCATTCTGACATTTCACATTACAGTCTGAGTACTGCAGCTTCAGGCTTCAAGAAAGCAGTTGCCCAAGTGTCCAAGTCTATAACTATAACCTGTGCACATTCTTAAATTGAATGCCAATCTTTTGGAAATTGCATTCACAGAACAAAATATAATGTGAGTGTTAGGTGCTTTTCAACAGCAGGCTTCTGATTTACATGTCAGGCTGAGCCTTTCAATACACAGATTTTCAAACATTATGATTCATGGCAGATACTAAGGGTAAAATGCATCAGGAGTTCCAGCTCATCGGTGCACGTGCCATGGTAACAACAGATTCGATCTCTGTGGAGGAAGACTAAATCCACATCAGCAAGCTCTTCTTCTCCTGTTTCTTTTTTACCTCCCAGTCAGTTTTTCCCAGGGTGACTCCTTGCACGCAACCTCTGTCCAAGTGCAGCGCTCACGGAACTTCACACACAATGAAATGTAAACTGTGATCCGTGCACACACACACTTCAACATGTCGTTTACTTCTCTGACATAAGCACTCTCCAGCTCCCTGATTGACATTAATCTTAACATTTAGACTTCCACTGAAAGCCACACACAGCCAAACACAAGCCTCGGGGTGAGCGTGTGGGAGGTGGTTCGAATATTTGCTGCTGATGCTTGAGTGCTCACTTTACCTTGACATGTAGGAGGAGGAAGAGGATTCAATTAGGATAAGTTAAACCCAGCTCATACTGCTGAATAACAGTATGCTTTATTTTATGGAACAAAACTCTCATCCGGAATAGGGAAACTTTAGGGAAACTGCTCTGTCCATATGTATTTTATTAAAACTGTCATTCTGTTGCTGTAGCTAGAACAAAAAGAGCTTTATTTTGAAATTACTCAGAAATGCCATTTAGAGGTTGTTCTTTTTCACCCACATATACCTAATATTTCTATTCGCTGTCACTTTCAGTGCTTCCTAAACTGTTTTTTTCTAGCCTAAATCTCATTTATATACAACAGTCTAAAAATACTCCTTGTCAGCTTTAGCTTTTTAACCAAATGTCGACATTGCTTATCTGTCTTTGTCATCTTTGGGCTTGTGAGTATGTGAGGCTGCTGCCCCGCTGAATAATTCTGTGTTTCATAATAAAGATTATTGATCATTTTTTAGCAACTTTTCATTGAAATGTGGAAATATGTTAAGCAATTAATACATAATGCTTATGTGTGAGGATATCTGTGTGTGCGTGTGTGTGCGAACGCATTGACTAATGCAGAGATATTGTCATTGAGGGTACAAGGGCATCGCTAAAAGCCCTCTTTATGCAAATGGAGTGGAGATGACAGTGTGTATGTGTCACAGGCAGGACATATCTCATAATGATAAGTTATCTAAGCCAGCAGATATGCCTGATACAGAAGAGAGAGATGAGATGAGAGACGCACACAAAGTGAGCGTGCCTCCCTCCCTCTCTGCTTTACGCACATGCATAATGACACATGAACCTCGCTCCCGCTCTCCGCCTCTCTCTGTTACATGGAGTGCTCATTAACAAATTTATTAATGGCCTCTTAATTACGTCTGCTTATCTTCTCCAAAAGCACCGGCGCTGCCCCCAGACTCTAATCTCAGCTACACAACAGTGCTTGCACACACACACACACACACACACTGCAGTGGAGCTAAATCAGTCATGGCATCCAGTAGATTACAGTCCAAAAGAGAAAGCTTCTTCTGGTCAATACAAAGCTGCAGGAGTGTGTGTCTGTGTGTGTTCTCTGTATATTTCATAGTGGGTGGAGAGTGTATTCCTATTTATAAACAGACACCAAATGTTTTCTCTCCATTCTCTTACTGTTTGCTTTTTTTTCACAGAATAAACTCATTGACACAGCGAGCTATCTTCCTGTCTGTCCCTTACAGGCTCCCTTACTTAGCAACTCACATCTTATTTTCATCTTTCTCTGCTGCACACGGCTTCATCAGGAGCTCACAAAAAACAATCCTAAGAATGCTTTTCTCCGACTTTTCAGTTCACGTAAACCCAAAAACTGCCAACTGGTCAACAAACAGTTTGAGGGTGAAGTGTTGGGAAACTGTGAAAAAACAGAATTATGTTGTAAAGCGCATATTTTATACAGCACACTACAGTCCGATTTTTTTAGTTAGAAACTGTTGCTGCAGATTACAGTGCAACACTGTAAAGTGTAGACACTTTATTGCTTACAGTGTTAAACATTAAAGAAAAACAGAATAATAGAGGCACTTTGCAAAAACGAAATCCCTTTGTTTCCTCTTCTTTTTCATGCTTTTATTCTTTGTCTTTTTCTTATCATTTCAGTCATCACTCCGTTAAATCTGTCTGGAAAGTTTTCTGCTTGCAGCTATTTATCATGTGAATATGTGAAAATGTGTGTGTGTGTGTGTGTGTGTGTGTGTGAAGGATGGAAGAAATAATTTTTAAAAAGATTTTTTTTTAAAAAGACTGAATGGAAAGAAGAATAAAGCAGGAATCTGTCCAGCCTGAAGGATCCAACAAAGAGCAAGCGTGAAAAGAGAGGAACAACACAAAAGAGCACAAAAAAAGGGAAGAGTGAGTAGAGCAGCAGCAGCGAGAGACACACAAAATAAGAAGAGGAAGACAGACACTAGAGAGGGGGGAAGGGGCAAGTGGGGGTCAGAGGAAAATAAAGAGCGAAGGATCAAACAGAAAGGAAAGATGAGCAGCTACAGAAAACCAGGGGAATTTACACGAAACCATTTTTCACTGGAAAAACTCAGAGTTCACTCTGTCGCTCCCTCACTGTGTGATGAACTGCTTCTGCCCTCATCTTTCCATTTGTATCAGCTTTCTTTTCTACCATCCATCACCCTGTTTTCATCTTGTTTTTTTCTTTTGAAACAAGAAATTAATTTGACGTGACCAGAAATCTAATAAGACCCTTCCTCAAAAATTTATTTTTGTCACATTCGAAACTAATTTTTCTGTATTAGCCGTTTTGTTTGATTTAAAAAAAAAAAAAAAAAAAAAAAAAAAAAAAAAAAAAAAAACAAAATTTAAAAAAAAAAAAAAAAAAAAAAAAAAAAAGAAAAATAAAAAATTTAAAAAAAAAAAA
>VUQI01020997.1:0-11607 GCA_015106735.1 Paratilapia polleni | reverse complement strand
TAAAAAAAATTTTTTTTTTTTTATCTTTTTTTTTTTTTAAAAAAAAAAAAAAAAAAAAAAAAAAAAAAGTAAACTGAACATCTTTGAGTTTGGATGCTACCTCACCCCGCCACCACCACCACATCTGAACCGTATTCTGACACTTTACTAAACAATTAAATTAAGCTGGTCTTCTTCGATCCCCGCGGGGAAATTCATTGAGTGCATTTAATCCTCCCTCAGTATTAGGAGCAGTGGGAGGCCACAGTGGAGCATTCACGGTTAAACTCCAGTGCTAAGTGAGTGCCTTTGTCGTGGGAGAATCTAAAAGCATTGTTTTAGCATGTATTTGATGACAGAAACAAACACAAGAGCTCCCAAAGGAAAACCTGTGCATGAAAGATCCCCCTTTGGCCAGATTTAATCCCAGGACTTTTCCACTGCGAGGTGACAGTGCTAAACACTGAGCCACCGTACTGAGGAAACAGTCTGCAGTTTAATCAAGAAACAAAAAGCCATCAGCTGCAGCCGTACAGGTTGAGATTTAGTTATGTCAACAATATGTTCATAAGGATGTGATGAGCAAAACATGAATGTCAGTATTTTTTTCATTGCAGCCAAAGAGGAAACTCAGTGCAGAGCAGGACTCTATAAGAGCAGCTGTGCATGATTAACAGCCAAAAATAATCCTGATTCATTTCATATTGGGTCTTGATACAGCTGCTCATTTCAGTTTTGGCTACTCCAGGCCCTCACAAACAGGTTTAAAGAACAAGTGGGTGGGGCTTCTGTGCCTGAAATGCCCAAGTTAGGGATATCCCCTCTCACTGACATCATACAGATCCAAGAGTAGAAGAAAACTGCCTTAAACAGTCTGAGGTCTGAGCTTTTGGCTCACATGGATTACTTGCACATACACTGACCTCATTATTTGAAACTTTGGCCATGTTTATTATGAGCATCCACCACTGTAACAGTATATATATGACAGAAAATAAGGGAAAACATGGTAGGTCCCATTTAAACATACTGTTAATACCAATCCAGGGAGGCCCCTAAAAAACCTCCCAGAACCAGAAGTGGATAAATGAACATCTGAAGACAGACCTGACCTCAAATGGGCCCATGGACAAGAAAACTTTAGAGTAATTAGACCTGATCCAAAACAGAAAGACAAAAAAAGATTATTAACATGGGGGGAAAAGACCATCCCCATTCCCATCTAAAATGACTACACAGAAATACCCAGGATCCCTGCAGACCCAGTCTGACTGAGTATAGTTTGGAACGGGACAGATTTGGGTAGATTTTACTCTATTACACTTTCAGCCACCCCTTTTTTGTAAGCCTACACTTCAAATACTCACACAAGCTCGCACACAGTGATACAGTGCATAAAAAATGCATGGCGAACCCTGCGAGTTGCTGCTCTCATCAGCGCAGTAACACCACCCCATTCCCATCCCCCTTTCACCCTCCCTTCCTTCACACAGCGTACACACAGGTGTGCTGATGGGGGGGGCTGTCTCCATCCCCAATCTACCAGCTGTCAGACTCCACCCCTGGCAATGCAATAAATAATGAAGGCTGCAGTGCATGCTGGGAGCCATCAGGGCAGAAATGCAGAATCCCGTTATGGCCAACTTACATAATGTGCAACCCTCTGGTTTCCCTCTGTAAACCACAACACTGTCCACTGCTGTGCTGCTGAAACGTCCTCAGGGTGACAAATGGCCTAATGAACATCAGGCCTGCAGGCCAACTTGCACCAGAGCGAGAAATTACTAAGGAAACAGTTTCTGTTTCAAATAATAATAATGTCCGGCTTTATGTTTGAGTTTAGCCAGAAGTGCTGCAGAGATGGACCGACAACTGACCTGGACAACACCCAGCATGCTCTCTCTCCCTCTCTCTAAGACTACTACTGCCGTTTCAGGAAGTTTCACTAGCATACACAGACAGGATTCAAACATGTGAACCTAAAAGTATGCAAACACGGACGACTGGCTAAAAATGTAAATCTGCATCAACTCAGGGAACAAAAGACTTGGTGAAGTTAATATTAACAATGTGAATCCTTGTGATCCTCAGACACATAACGCTAAAGTAATTCAGGCTGACAACTTTTAAATATCAGCTGGAGAGAGACTGGGCTGGAATGGAGGGATCACGTGGATTCGATGAATAGACCTGACTCACTAAGAGTAAAATAAAACATGTCTGACAGCTGTTTGGAGCTCAGGACTCCTGAACCTGTGCAACAGCTGATTTAACAGTAAACTGACTGTGTGTGACAGCTCACCTGTCTCAGCTGTAGAAAGCAGACTGCGATTTACTGTTAAGTCCTGGCTGATTCTATCTGTGTGTGTGAGTGTGTGTCAGAAATAATTGATTGAATAACTGCTGAACTCACTGCTGCTGTGTCATGTGCAAACGAGCGTAACTGCCTCGCTTTGGAGACCCACATATGGATCCTGTGAAGCTGCAGGTATTTATTAATCTCAAACAGCTGGAAGCAACAAACTACTTGAGCTCCTGTTAACATTTTTTCATGCCAGGGTTAGGCTCCATTCACTGGTGAGTGCCATTAATAACCTCTTACACACAGGTTTGTGCACCTATGGCAAACTAAGCACTGTAATTTGAGTTGTCCGATGACTATGGACCACACCTGCCAACATTCAGGTCTCAAAAGATGGGAGTATTTTTTTTTTTTTTTACTATTTTCCACATCAGCGACTAATTCATTCAGCATCTAGCTGGTGTGTCTGCACAGCAATTAGCTGCACACACTCCCTGAATGTGGTTGTGTGTTCCCAGTTTGCTCCATCAGATGGGCTGAAGCTGTATTTAGAGTGTGTGTGTGTGTAGACTGTGTTTCATAGACAATCTGGCAGCAAAGCACACATAACTTATAGATGCTTGTACTCCAGTTTCTCATAATAAAGTTTCCTGATAGAAATAGCAAACCGGGAAACCACCAGGACATTGTCTTAAAGTGCAGGAGAAACTGGGAAAAAACGCAGTTTGAACCTTGAAAAGACAAAATACAATCTGTGATAAGAACGGGACAATGTACGACCTATAGTTAAGCTCACAAGTAGTATCCCCCCTAAAGTGTAAAAAAATCCCCCCTCATGTGAAGCATCTAAGGGGGGGAAGTCCATCCAAGGAGAATTGATAAATACACTGGCATCAATAAAATCTTCTCAGTAGAGGTTAAACCAGCCAAGCTTACCTGTTAATGAGGTGTCTGGGTCTCTCCTCTCACAGAAAGGCAGATAGACACGTTCAGCCTGCAGCCTGCACACAGACAGAGAGCCTGCTGTTAAAGCTGGTTGTGACTCTTTTAAATGAGCCACAACTTATGAACAGCAATTAAACCAATTTCGCTCCACCTGCTCATAAAAAAGGCAGAATTAAATCTATCAATGATCACGACGCAGCTCATAATCCTCTTATTAACATATTCTTTCTGTTCCTGTTGTCAGACATCTGAGCTAGACTTAAAGTGACCTAATTTGCAGGGGACAAAAGGTGAGCAGTCCAGCAGTGGCAGTACTTCCTGGGTTATTAGTGTTTTATGATCCTAAATTCAATCACATGTCTACAGTCCCGAAGTCGACAGAGTGGAAAGAGAAGGAAACGACTGTGACAGCACTTTAATGCCACCAAGAAACATGAATGATATGAAACAAGAATCTGAGTCAAAGATTTTCAACAGTTTGGTGGGAAATGATCAGCAATCTGTTAAGAAGTAGGCAAAGAAGAAGCATGTGCTTTGTAAAAATGATGATGTAATGGTGTAGTTAATTATTTACTGCGTTTTCATCCGTTTTACTACACACACGACAAAATCAGTGCTCGAAAAATCCAAACTAAGCACCAGCACCATCTTGGGATCTTCAGTGTAGTAATAGTTTAGGCCTTTAACAGCTTGTGTTTGGTCTTTTTTCATGACTATATCTGTGCTTAAGACTGATAACTTAAAACTTTTCTCTCAGGAAGCCTGAAAAGGGATCTATTCTGTGCATTTCCAACTCGATATTTTTATTCTCAGACTCCACTAGACTAGCTTTGTATGACCCTCTGTGTAACAAAATACCCGCTCAAATGGACTCCATGCCGGGGTTAATTTAGGTCAGACAGGCCACTGGGCTTGCAATAAGATGACTTAAACACTGAATGGGTGTGGACAGGGAATTTTCTCTCTTTTTTTCTCCATCTTTCAGCAGATGCAGCCCACATGCCATCACACAAACGCACAGTGCAGGCTTTTAGTGAAGAGGAAGCCATCTGTGTGTGTTTGCAGCATGTTGAGGAGGACAAACAAAAGGAGGGCAGCCCTGCAGCTGTCCACACATTCACACCTTACTGTGAGAAATCAGACACACACTCACACACAGTGTAATGTAATGGCAGCAGACAGAAGGTCATACACATCCAGCTCTAGATTACAGTTTATTAAGGTGATTCTAATCTCTGATTATCTCAGGTTAATGCGACATGCTGCCACCTGTATATATAGCTGTGACAGCTGGACACAGTGAGCCTTTGCTAATCATTCATGCACATCCTCTCACTAAGCTACAGGTACAGGCGAGCTGGAGTTTTCTCACACTGACACACAGCTTATTCTTTGATGGGTTTATCTGGGCTAACTTACAGCAACAGGTTCAAACCAGGTGAGACGCTGCAGAGCTGGAGACGACAAGCAGTGGCCGTCAGGAGCCCGACTTGTGAATATGAGAGGCGGTATTATAAAAGAAGGATGAGCTGATCTACTCATTGCCTGTATAAAACATTTGCTGATCACAGCGTTCACAACACACTATGTCAGTGTCCACCTCTGTACATGAGTACATGCTCTGATCGGTGTACTCAGGGAGTTTTTGAAAATGAACCCAGACAGATTGCCAACATGTCGCAATCAATCTGAGTCAGTCATCAATGAGCGCAAGTTGTCTGCAACGTGTCTTTTTGCAGTAGGGGACTCGACTCAGCTAGTTGCCAACTGGTTGTATTCTGGTTATATTGCTGTATTCAAGCAAGGTTGCTGAGTGCCCATGTCATTTTGCAGTTAAATTGCCGTCTTGCAGCAATACAAACCACAATAAGATTACAGAATATGACTCTGCCTGAAGAGTATCAAGGATAGCCTTTAATCATTACCCAGCCCACTCCATTATTAACAGGTTAATTATTTACACCTTTGAAGGACCTTTGAATTCACCTACAATCATACCATGCATTTAACTTTATTAACATGACTGGTAACAACTGTAATATTAGACCAGACTGGGAAGGTTCAGCCCAATGAATCATCTTTAGCTGGTCAACCATGGCTGAAGCACCAACAACAACATCATGAAGATCAGCCTGAAAATCCACCATGCTGCTCTCTAAACCAGCTTTGTTTCCCCCCACCGACCGGCTGTCTGTCTGTCTGCATCCGTGAGGTGAAACACACATACACAAACAAGTCAGATGACTCGTGCGGGAAATGTGCTTGGCAGAAAAATACGAGAGTAGTTGTGTTTGATGGCTGCGTGCCTAATTATTCCCGCTGAGCATGATGATATCTGCTGACAGACAGCTAACGGAGACGCTCACAAGAAAATATGTCAGAACTCTCACTATAAATGGGAAACTTAATTTGTGGAGGTCACGAGAAATCAGCAGCCAATTATTTAGAGCAGTGGGGTTCTGACTTTGAAGGAGACTGATTTGTTTTTATTGATTCATTGATTACTCTGCTGATTTGTTTGTGCTAAATAAAATGAAGCTAATGCATAAGTTCAATAAGGAACATCTGTAATCACTCATCTGCTTGCTTTCCTGGGTGTTCGACTGCTAGTCTATTCTTTTCATCGCTTCCACTTGCCCACGCTCTCAAACTCAATACTGACATCATTACTCTTGTCCAGTCATTTTCTTGCCCGCCTTTAGGAGCCAATCGGCCTCCATCCTGTGTGCTTTAAATCTCAGTGCTCCTCTGTCATCCTGACTTTCAGACTCTCATTCGCACAACCCACCTCCTCCCCATCTCCGCCTCACCCTGGTCACTCAGAGCCCCATCCAAGCCTCCATCTTCATCTTCACCACCACCAGCATCTAAACTCCGGGTGATCCAGTCCTAACTCCTATCACCGCTGGGACTCCACTCCCAATAGCCAGATAGCTTAATTGAATTCTGTATCTTAATAAATCATGTTCAGTTATTCCATTATCTCTGCTTAGGTTGTGCACACACTGGAAGCGATGGTCTCTGGTCGCCCTGTTGCTTCCCGTGTGTGTGCAGCTTTACTGAACTGGATAAAGGAAAATTTAAAAAGTAAAGAGGAGTCGGGAGAAACACACTTCAACCATGTTACGAGTGCTGACACTGCATAGTTTGTCCACCAGAGGGCACTCTGCAACTTCCCTATTGGCAATACCACAAACAAAGCAACCAGCTGATCCGAGCAGAGTCGGGCAGAGTGTAAACGAGTAAATAAATCACTACACTTAACAAATGTCAGTGAAGTCTATTTATGTTTTGTGTGTCTGAAAGGGGAAAAAAAAAATCGGCTGATATATCGGAATAATACCAAATTCACCAAATCGGTCTTAAAAATTGTACATCGGTCAGGCTCTATCTAAAAGTTGGAGAATGTAGTTTTTCCCTGATCTGTATTCATAAAAGAGACATCAAAGGTAATGCATGCCTCTGAACGTGTACTGTAGCCCATGTTCCTAAGTTTTGAAAGTCATGATAAATAACATCGCAGTTTAAGAATGGCTTTATAAAAGGAAGACGGTGAAAGCATCACCACCCATAAGGAACGGTAAAAATGTCGCCTGTACGATCTTCAACCTACCGCTAAAAGAGAGCGCTGCTTGTGAAGAGCATCTAATTAGTCTTATCAGGATCTAATAAAGCTTAAGTCTAATTCAAAAGGCACAGATTAGATATTAGATAAATATTTTGATTTAGACAAGGCTTCTCAGTAGAGTGCAGTGCTGAGTATACAACTGTGCCATCAGCATAGTAATGAATACAGCTCAATGGTCCCAGGTAATTGATTTATACAGTGAATGGGATAAGGCCAAGTGTTGACCCCTGTGGAACACCTTTTGCTGTTAAAATTGCCAAAAATAAACAGAAACATGCACAGACTTCTGTTCGGAAGGTAAATTGAAATCTTTGCTTTGATTACACATGTAGGCACATTATGAACCAGGAAACACCCTGGTAATTGAAATTAAAATTCGATTCATCGCCTGGAGCTGCCCAGTATATTTCAGAGCCCATATGTGATGAGCTGGGAGTGACAGACCCGTCTCACTATCTCCTAAACCTTGTGCCTCACCAAAGGAAACCTTCTGTGTAAGTGGGAATGAAAACAGGCTGGAGAGAAAAAGAGAGACAGATAGGGTGCATGTGGAGGGCAAGCTGACACACTTGACTGGCCATATTTAAAGTTTGTAGAGTGTGTTGGCGAGGGAAGAGGGTGTTGTTCCTGTCTTTCTGTTGAAACAGAGGTGAGAACTCAGTCTGAAACGTCCCCCTGGGGAAGTGACAAGATGGGTGAGAAAGAGAGAGAAAATGAAAGAGCTGGATCTTGGCCTGAGAGCGATAAGAAGAAATAAATTGGGACAGTGAGCAAATAAGACAGTAACAGACAAAGACAAAGAGAAACAGCCTTTTTCACCACATGCAACATGATTAGCTTTCTTATTTTTATACTTTCAACCAGTAAGTGATATTCTGCCATTGGATGATATTCCAAAAAGCTATAAAACAAAAAGCTATAAAACAACAGCTTAGCACCTGTTGTTTTATAAAACCTGTTAGCTATAAAGCAAAGGTTAACACCTGAGACATCATATAAGGCATTCAATGAATCCTGAACAGAAACCTAATAGAATAGAAAACCTAAATGGAAATTTCCCCTGCCCCCAGAGAGCCAATCAACATCAAACCAGGGAACGTACAAGCCAATCATGTGCTGATGAGCGTGTACAGTCCAGGTTCTTACAGTTTCAGCTGTGTGTTAGCAGACAAATCTACCTGTTATAAAGATGTAGGTAAATGCACTTTTTACTGCATCCATAACATGAATCAGCTGGGCGTTTGTTCAGAGCTTGGACGAGTGGAAACTTGCGTCAGTGCTCTGGACCGAGCCGATAATGAAACGACAACGTTTTGAAACAGAACTATAAACTTGTTATCTCCTGGATGCCTTCTGAGGTGAGGGGTTTCGGGAATGTCTAAGTGGAAGGAGGCCCTGGGGCAGACCCAGGACACACTGGAGAGATTATGTTTCTCAGTTGTATTGGGACCCCCTCATGCCTCTAAGGAGGCATCCTAGTCAGATGCCTGATCCAACTCAGCTGCCTCCTTTCAGTGTGGAGCAGCAGCAGCTCGAATAATTGAGCTCCTCACCCTATCTCTGAGACTGAGCTCAGACACCCTTCAGAGGAAGCTCATTTCCACCACTTGTATCAGCAATCTCATTCTTTCGGTCACTGCCCACAACTCGTGGCTCTAGGTGAAGGTAAGAACGTAGATGAACCAGTAAACTTATGTATATTTACACAACATATTCTCATGTACAAATAAAGCATATGAAAATGTTTCCTTGCACTTTAAATGTGAAAAGAAGGAGAGGATCCCTCAGGCAAAAATACCAAAGAGAAGAAGATATAACTACAGGATGAGAGCAAGAGAGAGACTTCCTCTGTTTGACAGGGAGAGAGATGAAGGGGTATTTATAGCTAATAGCATTATAGTTGCTTCACTGGTTATGTCAGATAGGCTGAAGAAGAGGAGTGAATGAGGGATGAAGATGGTGAGGAAAAAGGGTGAAGAGAATGAAAGGAAAACATGAGGACATGGGGTACAGAGAAAAGGGGAAAGAAGAAGAAAAAAATGGGGAAGGCAAGGAGGAAGAAGAGAGTGAAGAGGAGAAGGAGGAGATAAGGAAAGAGCTGAAGAAGATGTGAGGAGGTCGGTAAAAGGAAAGAGAAAGTGGAAGAGGAAAGCAAAAAGAGACTATCTGCCTATCTCTATATATTTGGGAGTGTTTTGGCTGGGTGGTATCTGTAGGAATGATATTATGATGCTGACATTTAGAAATATCAGGACAGTCGATTTCACGGCTGGAACTCCCCCTCCTTCCAACTCAGAAACAGCACTGAGTTTGCTGTAGATATCACTGCAGAGGCTGACCCAAATCTGCAAACATCCACTGCTATGTGGTCCAAGTCCGGGGCTGCAACAACCAGCTATTTTCATTACTGATTAACTTGTGGATAATTTAGTCTATAAAATGTCAGAAAACATTTCTCAGAGACCAGTGTGTTATCTTCCAGTTGCTTCTTATGTCAAACTAAATGATTAAAAAGAAATGGAGAGTGAGTTTAACAATGTTTGTTAAATTTTATCGCATGTTAAGGACACTGTAAACCCAAAAACTTGGCAGAACACAAGAGAAAAAATATCAAAGAAACTGACTGTCTTAGCTATTTTAAGATTGTAAGAAGTTTAAGTAAAGAAACTAGTGCAAACATACAAAGAAAAGCTGTTGGTGTTGCTGCAGCTTTGCTGTTAGCTTCCTCCATCCTATGTTAGCTCTCCTGCTAGGAGAAGTAAACAGAGAACATCATAAAACTGAACTCAGTAGATCACCTGTAGATCAGGACGCTGTCACCAATATTTGATCCAACTTTTTTTTATTCAGGATCAGATCCTTATCCAATCCACAGTGATCACCAGTAACAATAAATACTGTGTTAAGTCCATATTAGTAATCATCACGCAAGCATTATCCAGTTCCAACTTCTGAAATGTGAAGATTTGCTGCTTTTTAATAGTTTTATATCATCACAAGGTAAAAGAATGACTGCGCTGTGATGCATATTTACAAGCAAACCAGCTGAAGGTCTCTTACATTTATCTCTTTATTTTCCTTTTCCCCCCTTTCTTTCACCAGTCTTAGCTTCAGTTGCTTTTCACAGTTTTGTTTATCAGTTGGGGTGAGAGATACTGGCAAGGCCTTCTTCCTCTTCTGCTTGGGGGTCCCATGTCCCTTATGTGTTGCTATGTAAGCAGCTATTTTTTTATTATTAAATTTTCTTTGACCTTCTTTGTGTTTTGAGCTGTGGATTTATGGACCCTGACAGGTACAACGTCATTATTCGGTTATAAGTATAAACTGAGCCTGAAATTTATATGAATTCAGGGAGAATTTATACTTGCAGCAAACATACAGACAAACTGCACAGAGTCCTCAGCTTGTGTGTTTGTGTTAGCCAGGATGGGGTCACCTCTCAGTCATGTCACAAACACACACACACGTGTTCATCTCCTAGCAGTCCAACAAAACACATGTAATCACATGTAATCACATGACAATGTAATCCACAACCACACCGTGCTTTTCTCCTGGGGATGCAAGGCTACAGGGTGTGAATGCAATACTTCAGCAGGGAAGTATTCACACACACACACACGGGCTGAGGCATGGTACAGCAAACTTTACTCTCTCTCTCAGTCTCTGCTTTCCACTTTTATCTCTTTATGGTTCTTTTGTTTCTCTCTCTCACTCAGTGTGATACTGCAAGGTGTGGTTGGTCACAATGAGTGGGTGGTTCCTCCACCATATGGTCCCTGGACACACACACACACACATGATGTCAGCTGTAAAGAAGCTGGGATTTGGTCTTGACTATATCTTCACTTTCAGAAGTCCTTCCTGATATTTTCATGTTCAGGTTCATTTGTCTTTTGTCTGGATTTTCAGACAGAAAACTGCTAACAGCATGTATGAAATTATTAGAATGATTTTATGTTTTTAGTATAAATGTCCTGCAGTACCAGGCCAAAGCCAAGGTTATCTGAATGGATTCGCTAAAATAACTGTAGTTTGTCCATTACAGCCACTGCTGCTCTGCAGTGTGATCATTTCACTCACATATGCACATTTATAGAAGTTCAAATGATTTTTTTAAATTTACCCTTTAAGCACTGATGGGTCTTTCTGCATTACCTCTTTCTTTGAAATCATTCAGGTATTATATAAGGTATAATTCTGAGGCTGCGTGGTAAATTTCCTACAACCACTGAGGCCTAGATTATACTCCGTTGCGGACACGGACATGGACAGCTGGAGACCCGACGGCCGACTACTCGTTCTTGTTATATTTCGTTTAAGTCCACCGCCTGCGATGCATGCGTAGTTGGTGCATTGTGACGTAAATTCTCCACGGACGACTCCGCGCGGTCACAAAAAACAGGCAGGCACTTGGACATCCGTGCAGACCCTCACAGTCACTGTCTGATGACAAAATTTACGTCACTCTGACCCTCACGGACTCGCAGACGCGGAAAGTAGAATCCCTGTTTGAGTTTCCATGTTCAAGTTTATAAAATGTGAAAAATAAAATTAAGATAAATTATTTTACTTTTTTTAGGCAGCACAGTGACGTGGTGGTTAGCACCGTCACCTCACAGCGCCTCACCATCTGTTCTGCGTGTTCCTGTGTGGAGTTTGCATGTTCTCCCCGTGTCTGTGTGGGTTCTCTCTAGGTACTCTGGCTTCTTCCCGCAGACAAGGATAGGTGAGGCTAACTGGAAATTATAAA
>VUQI01020996.1:33610-54982 GCA_015106735.1 Paratilapia polleni | reverse complement strand
AAACAGAAGAGAAACAAAGTCATTGAGATCTATCAGTCTGGAAAGGGTTACAAAGCCATTTCTAAGGCTTTGGGACTCCAGTGAACCACGGTGAGAGACATTATCTACAAATGGAGAAAACATGGAACAGTGGTGAACCTTCCCAGGAGTTCACCACTTTTAAATGATTTAATCATTAGCTATTATTAACCCTGTCTCTCTCCCATAGTGTGTCTTTTGTCCTGTCTCCCTCTGCTCTCTTCTGTTTCCCCTCATCCCCAACTGGTCGTGGCAGATGGCTGCCCCTCCCTGAGCCTGGTTCTGCCGGAGGTTTCTTCCTGTTAAAAGGGAGTTTTTCCTTCCCACTGTTGCCAAGTGCTTGCTCATAGGGGGTCGTCTGATTGTTGGGGTTTTCTGTCTTTTCTGTCTAATATTGTAGGGTCTTTACCCTAAAATATAAAGCGCCTTGAGGCGACTGTTGTTGTGATTTGGCGCTGTCCAAATAAAATTGAATTGAATTGAATTGAGTGGCCGGCCTATCAAAATTACTCCAAGAGCTCATTGACAGCTCATCCAGGAGGTCACAGGAATTTTGCTCTCTACCAGAAAATCCTGAAGGAGAATGTCCAGCCATCAGTTTGTGCCCTGAAGCTGAAGCGTACTTGGGTTATGCAGAAGGACAATGATCTGAAACACACTGGCAAGTCCACCTCTGAATGGCTCAAAAGAACAAAATTAAAGTTTTGGAGTGGTCAAGTCAAAGTCCAGACTTCAATCTGACTGAGATGCTTTGGCATGACCTTAAACAGACCGTTCATGCTCAAAAACCCTCCAGTGTGGCTGAATTAAAACAATTCTCTAAAGAAGTGTGGGCCAAAATTCCTCCACAGCGCTGTAAAAGACTCATTGCCAGTTATCGCAAACACTTGATTGCAGTTCTTGCTGCCAAGGGTGGCCCAAGCAGTTATTAGGTTTGGGGGACAATTATTTTTTCACAGAAGGCAGGTAGGTTTGGGTAGCTTTTCCATTCGTGCCATATCTTAGACATACTTTACAAATACACAAAATATATAAAATATTATAAAATTTTTATAATATTATAAAAAATGAATCTTCTATTTCATAAACGTTTCATAAACCAAAGATAAGACTTAATCCTAGAATCTGATGTAAATTGCTTCAATGTACTTCTATAGTAGGCTGTTATTATGTTTATCTGCAAAAGTTTCCTTGGATACTACAAGAGTTAGAGCTATCATAGTGTATATATCAAGGGCTTTTACTGTGAAAGGCAGAGACAGGAAGAAGCCCCTGCTTTGCTCCACATGCAATAATTCATTTTATCCATTTATTCTTCCTTCTTATTACTTATTTCTTCTTTGCTGCAGGTGCTGCGAGGCTCACAGGCTGTGTTACCAGAACACTGCCCCCTGCAGGCAGGAGCTGCCGCTCACCCCGTACAACTTCAGCTGTGCCGCAGCTGCTAACACCAGCTGTGGTGAGACTTACAGTTTATTTTGGGAAATGTGCTCATTTGCTTTCACACCAGGAGTCATCACACAACTTACTCTGCCAACAGAAAATGGTTAACTCACAGTGTAACCACAAATAGTTGTTTTCACACTCAGATTTTGTACAAAGAAAAAAGAGAAAGATACAAAAAGTTATTCCCCAACATACTGAATTGTTGCTTAATGAAGATTTAGACCCATATCACACCAGAAATGAACCAGAAATGAATGACATTCGTATATTAATGTCTGTGGACATTACCTGATGGTCTTTTTCTGTGTTGAAGATGCTGGTGTCTTGTGTCAGCAGAGGTTTTGTGAATGTGACCAGGCCGCCATCGACTGCATGACTCAGAGCCCGTACAACTCGACACTGAGAGGCCTTGCCGAGTCGTCCTGCTCTGCAGCAAATCAAACAAGTGAGATGAAGCAAACACCTCCTCCAGTTCCAGCAACTGGTTTCCATTCATTTAACATTTAAATACAATAACACTGCAGAAAAGTGCAGATAAATCTGAATAGTACTGAAAAAAAGATCATTTTTGATGTTCCTTTTGATTTGACTCATCTTTTGGGAGGAAAATTTAAAAATACTTTTTCAGAACTTACATTAGAATCAGATTTCTTCAGTATTGCCTCAAACCAGTGATTGCTCTCTGTACATCTACATTACAACTAAGAACTAGTGATGGCTAATTTGGCTATCTTTATTGGCACCAGTTTGGCAAAATGGGATCAAATCCATAACTCATACTGTAGAGGACTTGGAGGAGACTGGATTAAAATCACTGATCAATACAGGTAATATAAAAATAACCCCAAGAGAAGTAAATCATGTGCAAATGGAACTTTAGTGTAATAAAATATTGATGATATAATGATGTAATAATAATAATGATGAAGCTCAGCCCTCTGACATCCTATAAAACTCCAGTGCTGTGAAAAGTTTTCAGTCACCAGGTAGCGTCATACAAAGTCAAGTAAAGAGAAAAAACATCAAATTAATCCTGGTCTTTAGAACAGCACCAGCTCTCCTCTGTACGCCTGCACAAAGATCTTCGAAGTGAATTTCTGGTGTATTTGGGGTCCTTAATGGTCACATTGTCCCAAAGTGACTCTATGATGCTGAGATCAGGACTCTGGTTTCTGACTTTTTTCTAACTTGATTTGAGACTTGGTTCTGGATTCATTTTAAATTTAAAACATGAATACATGTTTTAAAACTAATCTGGTTGCAGACTCTGTAAGACTTGGTTTTGGACTGGTTTTAGACTTGGTTTTGGACTGTATTTCAGACAGTTCTTTAATGTAGTATCCAACTTTGTTTTGGGCTTGTTTTAAGACCATTTTCACACTTGAATTAGAATTGGCTAGACCTGGTTTTGGATCTGGTTTTGGACTTTATTAGACTTTGTTTTTGACTTTGTTCCCAGCAGCTTTTTATTTTGTTTAAGGACTTGGCGTCAGACAAGGTTAGACATGGTTTTAGACTTGATTTGAGATTTTGTTTTTGACCTGGATTCAGTTTTTCTATACTTGATTTTAGACTTGTTTAAACTTGGTTTGGGCCTTTCAGAAAGCTTTTCATCTTGGTTTCGGACTTGTTTTTGACCTGGTTTCAGACAGTTTTTTTTTTAAATTTAGATTGAGCCTTGGTTAGACATGGCTTTGGGTTGGTTTTTGGGCACTTTATTATGGACTTGGTCTATGATTGTTCCCATTATTTAGCTTGGTTTTAGACAGTTCTTTAACGCAATTACTTTGTTTTGGGCTTGTTTTAAGACTGCATTCAAACTGGGTTTTAGAAATGGTTAGACTTGGTTTTGGACTGGGTTTTGGACTTGGTTTTGGACTGGGTTTTACATAGTTGAAGTTAATTTCAGATTTGATTTTGGAACAACTTGGAGAACTTTTCCCAGTTCTTCTGTGGACCTTTGGTCTCAGTGGCTTCTGTCTCTTGACGTAATGCCAGAATGACTCCATGATTCTGAGATTATGACTCTCTGAGGTCCAGACCTTCTGTTGCAGCTCTCTTTGAAGACAGCTCTTTATGACTCTAGCTGTATGTTCGGGCTCATTGTCCTTCTGTAGAGTGAGTTTGAGACTGATTTAGTAAATTTTACCAGTGAGCTCATTAGCACCGTTTCTGCTTTCTCTCCTCAGTGCCTGACAGAGCTCAGAGCTAACAGCAATCTGAGTTTCTCATTAGTTTGATTCTGTGTTTCAGATCTGCTGAGCAGCGTCGTGGACACAGATGAAGTCTTCAGAGCAGCAGGTAAGTCTGTCTGAAGACTTCAGTGAGTGAGGACACCACCATGGTTGCATGAGTTGTCTTGAGACAGTGCCTCGCTTTCTGAGTGGGTCAGTGATGTCACATCACAGGAAATGATTGATTGGGCAGAAATGCAGAAAGCTGAGTCACACGTCAGCCAATTAAAACAATGACCTCTGGATGTTTAATGCTGCAGCTTCCTGCCCACGTCCAGCTGAAAAAAAGAAAAAAAAAAGTAGCTGATTGTACAGACTTCCTTTGATCGGTTTGAATCCAAATATAGATGCATCCAGCTAAGCTGCTCTCAGTCTTAGAAGCAGGAGAATCTGAAGTGAAGGAGGTTATTAAAGTGGAGAACTTCAGAGGGAAAGTTTTTAAGCCTGTTGAAGGCCTGTCAGACTGTTCAGGCTGAGTTTTTCTGTCTGAATAAAGATTTTTCTGATACCAAACCCCCTCTGTTTGAACTTGAGATCAACTTGAATACACTTTAGTGATTATTTGATGTCAAGAGCAGATGAAAAGTCTTGTAGAACTGAATAGTATCAGCAGCAGGAGCATGTCACGGTTTATAAGTTACACCCATTTACACCCATCTGTAAAGGAGTTCTCAAATCCTCTTTCTGATCAAAACTGAGCTCAAAGAGTGAGAATATTGGACTTTCATTCATGAGGTGGACACAAACCCCAACTCAGAATGAAGGAACATGTTACTCTTTAACTACCAGATGTGAAAAAACCCCAGTAATTTTCTAAAATAATCAAGAGAACAACTTAAAAACCGATTTTGTGCCAATGTTTTTCCTATTTTCTGCTTTATTCAAGTATATATTTGTATGGAGGGACTGAACTTGTCCTTTTCCTGTCCAGATGTTCTCTCAGCAGTAAATAACTCAGAAAGCTATCATTTCCTCAACTCTTCCTTCCTGTCAGCAGGTAAAACTCCTGTTTTAATGGTTCACTTCACTTTGTACAACTGCTTATTACACTCTCCACATCACTGTGTCTCGAGAGCAGAAGAAAGCAAACTTTCAATTTTTGCTTTGAGAACTTTAAGATGCTTCCAGCATTGAACCCAGAGTGCTCAGAAAATGGACTTCCTACCTCTTGCTCTAAGACTTAATGGAATGGAAACATTTTTTTTTTTCTGATAAAATGGATATAAAAACATAGTCTGATGGTGGCTTTTTACTCACTGCCATCCAAGGTCAGATGTCTACAATCAGACAGTTAATGAAGCTCCTAATGAAGCTTGTTTTGCTCTTTAACCAAAACCGAAACAACATAACAGTTTTGATCATATTTACTTCAATTAAACAAAAATCTGATCTGATTTCAGTGTCGTCAGTGTAAGAACTGCTGCCACCATTTTTTTTTAAATATCTCATGGACTAAAAAGTTATGATTATGAAAATGATGTTACCTTCTTCTATTATTATTAATATTAATGATATATAGAGACTTTCACAGTTCAAGTATTATTGTGAACATACCAGCCACTGGCAACATATTTTGCTATATATGAATATGTATGTCAAAAGAAAGGACAGAACTGAAATAGATGAAATATCTCAGAAGCTGCATAACAAATGAGATTAAAAACCAAGAAAAGACTACAGACTGTATATAAAAGATGGATGTAGCCACTGTGACATCACTCAATGATTTTTGGACTCCACATTTTGAAGCCTCAAGTGTTTTGTCTGCTGCCATGTTGGGTTTTTTGGAGCCAGAAGTGACCATATTTGGATGGGTGGGTGGAGTGCTCAGTTATCAGCTAACATTAGCTAGCTTGCATCCACAAACTGTACAGGTGCATCACCCAGACACAGATACCTGCTAATTAGCGCCAAGCAACAGACTAATAAAATCCCAGAATTTCACTCACCAAAACTGGAGCACAGACTTCTTGGTCAGCCTGTTTAATTTGTTTGTGAACCACGTAACAAGCCATACCATGTGTCAGATAACACCACGAATACAGCCACGAGATCCAGTTCAGTGACTCCTGTTAGCGAAGGGTGAAGCCGAACAGGCAGCACGCAACTACATCCACCTGTCAATCTGTCAGTCAAAGCAGCCAACACACATTCATTCACTCCTGGACAGTTGATATGAAGTGGGAAGTCAGCAATAGACACCAAAACAGTTTTTTGTAGCAGGCTGTAAACATGTTTATGAGTCCCTTTTGGAGCCTCAATTGGACATTAGGGGAACTACAGTTTTTGAAATTTTGGTACTTCGGCGTTAGCTTCATTTTTCAGCCCTGGAGGCTGCAGGTCGGAAAAGACTTTCCTTCCTAGAAATGTCTCTGCTAGAGAATGAAGCCTACATGAACTACATTTGAAAACACGTTGTCCAACAAGCTGCTGTAGAGGGTCCACACAGTACCTGAAATCTGTCAGTTAATTCAAAAATAAACAAAAAGGAGACACACAGGTTTAATAAAACCAGGAAACATCTTCCTACATCTCACCTGTGACTCAGACAGGCAAATGATGAGTGTGTCCTGGATCTGAGCTGTGACTCTGTCTGTCCAGCAGAGATGGACCCACTAACGACCGGCAGGGTGGAAAACCAGAGTGACATTTCGGGGATGGACTACAACCTCACAACCCCAACACCGGGTCCACCCTCCCCGCTGACACCTGCTGGTATGACCTCTAATTGGCCCTCGGGTCACAGATTTAAGAGGAATGACAGAAGAGGGTAAAACCTTGATGATTTAAAGACAGATACACCTTCTGTATATGTGCTCCATGCTGTAAAAGATGTAAAGTGGTTGTTTATGTAGCAATTTTAATTGTTGTAATTGTTTTTAGTAAGCTTGCAAAAGTCTAACTTTTAGAGTAGCCCTGAAACTTGGCACCATCTGTGTGTTAGTATAAGGTTTCTTATCTTTTCAGAGGAGTTTGAGGAAGGCACAGGAGGTGCAGGGGAGGTGGAGGAGGAAGAGAGGACACACCTGAGTTATATCTCTAAAGGTAACAGTTACCTCAGCGTCTCCCCTCCATCTGTGCGTCCTCTCTGTAGTACTTTTCTGGCAAACGTGTGTTTATGTGCTGCCCATAATTACATTTGGCTGGATGCTGACCGTCCGACAGCTTCCAAAACACCAGAAATAATTTCCCCGCTGTTCGACTCCCGCTGCTCGATGACTCACTTGGCTCAGACGTTTCCTGCTTTTACAGATCTGAATGAGACCGCCGCAGAGGAAGCACTCGAGCAGGAAGAGATAAATGGGGATCAGATGACCCACAATCCTCCAGCAATCAGCCGGGGTGAGCCAGAAACACTCCGTGTCTCGATCACGACTGATAAAAAGAACGTCCGCCTCAGGCTTAATATAAAGAGCTCTTTTTATTTCAGTGACGTGAAGATCTTTATATGATCCCATAACTGAGCAGTGATTCATTCGATGTCTAATTCATAAAAGATTTTCCAAATGAGGAATTTTCTCCTGCTTGGACAGAAGGAAAAAAGAGACTGAAAGGAAACTTTCTTGGGTGCAACTCTGAGCTGAAAACACTTGTGAAAAGACTCTTTAAAAATCCTCATTAAACTATTTTTTATGTGTAGAAATATTATTAATTAATCATAATCTCACTTTAAAGTACCAATGAAAAGAAAAAACACTTTTCATTTCATCCAGTCAAACTTTAAATGGATATTGGTGTGTATCTGACACTACTGAAATAGTTTAACTCATATTCAGGTATTGTTTGTGTTCAATAAAATCAAAAAGAACTAAAGTATTTATACAAGGTGCAGTTATATAGCTCAGAAATAATCAAAAAGAGGATAACTGATTAAATTCAAGGTCATCTCCTTCTACACCTCTGGGCTGCATTTTTAGATCTCTCCTTGAAAGTGCTTCACAGCCCATCAGGGGGGTCCAAAAACTCGATTAAACACTTCTTCAGAACATGTCTTCTTTTTCACAGATGTTTTGTGTCCAACTCGGCCTCTATTATCAAAATATTTCCAGCAGAGCTGAGTTTTTTCAAGAATAAGCTTTAAAAAAGAAGACTTGGACACAGATAACATGTTATAATTTTAATTCTCTCTTGCAGATTCAGGTTTGTTCGTTCGTGGTGGAGAGACGCTAACTGAAGCAGAATCCGAGCTGACCTCTTCACTGAGCTCTGCTGCCGGAAACACGGAGACGAATCAAACCGTAACACTGACGTCGCTCGATCACATTTCACCGTTGACTCGGACTACAACTCATCTGAGGACTACAACTCCCAGAGAGCTGACATCAGCAGCTGTGGAGGAATCACCCGAGGAAGGTGGTAAAGAAACGTTTATCCTACTTTTTTTTTTTTTTTTATGAAGCACAGCTTTGATGTGTTTATTTTAATCTCAAGTTATAGATGAGACGTCGTAGCAGGTGCAGCCTTTGACCACCTTAGTTTTCATGAGATACTTCATTGATCAGGTAGCACAAGTTGAGTTGATAAGCTGAAGTTATTGATATAATATAAATAGCAATTTAACTGGACCTCCCATGACTATGGCGTGATTTGGGTATTTTTCTTTTGGGATGTTACAGCTTTGATTGAGATGGTTGTATTTGGCTCTTGTGTAGGCTTGTGTAAGACTCTGTTGGGGTGTCTTAGTACCAGAAGTCAAATGAAAGTATGTCAACATAAAGCTTCAATTACAAAATGTAAATCTGACAGATGTTTTTCTGCCTTTCCCTCCATATTTAAAGGTTTAGTCATCGCCACAACTTCAGTTTCAGTATCAGCAAAATTTCAGATCAGGAAAACAGCGACCACCATGACTTCCCCCGAATCATCTGAAGAGGAAGAAGATGGAAAAGAGGAGATGGATGACAGTGGGGAGCAGGAGGCATCTGATGAGCAGAGTGAGTTCATACTGTATCACAGGAACTAAAGAATAAAGCAGCATTGGTTCACTTTGAGAGGCCTGAAAGACCTCATGTGGACTCACTGGGAAGTTTGAATAGTTATTTATGTTCTTCTTCTTCAGTGCTTGATGTGCTGAAAACGACAACCATGAAAATGGCAACAACACCGCCAGCCACGACACTGCAGACCATCACACAGTCTGATAAGCTGAAAGAAAGATCAATGGCAACAACAAGGAAAACATCTCAAACAGGTCAGTTTATGACAGAGGGACAGAAATTTTGTTTGTATAGTACCATTCACAACAATTATCAGCCTAAGCTGCTTAATGTTGAAAAATAAAGGGAACTCCAACAATCAGACAATCCCCTATGAGCAGCACTTGGCAACAGTAGGGAGGAAAAACTCCCTTTTAACAGGAAGAGACCTGTGACAGAACCAGGTTCAGGGAGGGGCAGCGTTCAGTCCAGCACTGATCCACAAACATAGACTGTATGTAACACAGACAGCTAGCAGACAGCTAGTAATATAGTCGGGATCCATCAATCAAAGCAGCCCCGCCCCTAACCTTAAACCTTGGAACTTTACCATTTAAATGGCTGAGTTATAAAAATTGACCCTTTGTACAGTTATCATGAAGAGGGAAATTAGCTGTTTTAACAAAAAGTGTAGCAGGCTGTAAACATGTTTATATCTGCTGTAAAGTTTGACATTTTAACATGAGAGTCTATGGGGACTGACTCCCTTTTGGAGCGAGCCTCCAGTGGACACTCGAAGAACTGCAGTTTTTTTAACCCTTCATGACGACTGTACGGGGAGGTGAATTTTTATACAACTCTCCTCTTTGAATACTGCTAAGGCTTAAAGTTAGGGGCGTGGCCTCTTTGACTGACAGGTGGGTACCTCTAGCACCCTGCTAGGCCTCACCTCAGCTGACTGGAGTCACTGAGGTAACTGTCTTTGTGCTGTTGGTCAATTTTGGAACATTTTAATGGAATTATCTGACAAATAATATAAGATATATGTGCACTACCCCTACAGTTTATGGATACAGCTTACTAACCAAGCTAGCTAGTTAGCATTAGCTGCTAACTTAGCAATCCACCCTCTCACTGAAATATGTTAACTCTTTCTAGAAACCCAACATGGTGGTTTCCAAAATGCTAACACTGAGGCTAACACCAAAAGGCAACATCACAGTGACTACTTCCATCATTTATATACAGTCTGTAGTCCAAATAGTTTTTCTCGTGATGAAGTGATGCTGTGTGGCTCGTGTGGGTTTTTGGACAACAATGAAGCTGTACAACACAGAGGAATAAAGTATTCACACAGGCAGTTCACTGGGTATCTTTTTCCTTTAAATAAAAGACATTTAGACTCTTTCCCTGCTGCTGCTTCTAAAACACACACTGAGAGCTGCCAAATGATTTGATCGAGTGTCACAACCCTGCTGCCGGGTAAAAAACATGTAACTATTAAAGTGGTTATTTTCCTCTCTGTGGCGTCTGTAATTACACGCTGAGGCTTTGACAGGTGTCTGACGGGCCTCACTCCGCTCAGAAATCACCGGGTACGTTTTTAATCCCTGGAAGAAAAAGGCGAATTCCAGCTTTCTTTAATGCTGGCTTTAATCAAGTGGATTGCATTAATGTCTCACTTCTGACAGCCTTTGTGTTGTGCTCTCTTCAGAAGGTGGAGGAGGTGTCAGCTTCACATTAACACCAGCAACACCTCCAGCTTCACAAGAGAGAGGGGAGCAAGGTGTCAGCAAGCAGGAGACGAGCTCTCTGAGGCCGACTGAAGGTCAGCTCTCTGCTGCACGAAGCTCGCTTTTCTTTAACAACAAGCAGGGACTTTCAGTTTCAGAAACTTTAAGAAAACATGCTCACTTTTACTAAAACATGCTCCTTGGCTTTCTGGCAGAGAGGTAGATGAGATGATCACTATCAGGCAGCTACAGATAGCACAGGGTTACGTGTTGAACTATTTTTATGGCTCCAACTAATAACTCCACTCTTCTGAGCAACAGATTTTCTTACTTTAGTTGTTTCCATCTGTTCCTAGTCTTTATGCTACGCTAACAACCTGCTGTACTGTATTCACCATCCACCAGAAAGAGAAGAAGCAATTTTACTCAAATGTCAGCCTCCAGCTAAAGCATGTTTACTATTCTCCATGTTTTTGCACATGAACTTTGGACAATTTCAGGAGAACTAGTCAATTTCAGGAAATACTCTGTATGGTTAAGGCGAGGTGCAATTTGTAGGGAAAAGAATCAGAGTGAAGGATTTTCAAGTGCTGAAAAGATATCAACTGAAGGTGAACTAGGGCCGAGCTGTACTTTCGTGTAATACTGATTTGAACCACAAGATAGTGCAGTGAGTCAGTGGAAAGCCTCTTGAGAAAATGGGATTAAATGGGAATTAAAAAGAAGACACCTACTGGTAAAACGCTGCCCCCTGGTGCTGAAAGGTTGAAATTCTGCAGCGTGTGATTACAAACACTGCCTCTAATGCATTTGCAGAAATATTTAAATTTCTTTAAAAAATTGAACAAATTATTTGCACAAAATTTTGTCCTTTCCTCTTGCAGACAATCAAACATTACAATATGAAGGGTTAAATGTTATTTTAACGTGCCAGAATGGCTCCATCCAACCAGGCGTGCCACTTAACTTCAATATTAAATATAAAATCTCCAAATGCAACAGCACAACAAGCTGTCAACACACATACCAGCATATATCACGGCAAAAAGTGAGAGCTCCCTGCAGCTTTTCAAAAACCCTAATTTTTGTTTGAATCCTTTTAAACGTTTGTTTTCAGTCTGACTGAAAGTAAACACAGCAATTACCTGCCTTGAACTGCAATTTTTCAAGCAACATTAGAGACCATCGGGGAAAGTTGCTGGCTGACCTAATTACCAGTATATTCATCCACAGAGTTTAAAATGATATAAGGAAAAAAAATCCGGTACTGTGGAAAGCTGCAGGGAGCTTCAAGTTTCAAATCAGCTGCACCACAGTGAAGCTCAGTAAGGAATATTCATACAGTGTATCACCAAAGTCCTTCCAAAAGCAAGGTCAAAGGGACATAAAAACTGTATGTGTAGAATCACCAGGCAAGTTTGAAAAGAACCTATTTAATAATTTGCTGACTTTGCCCCAGAATAAGGTCCAAAAACAGTTGTTTGTTCTCTGCATGTTAAATTACGGCTTCATTAATCAGCAGAGCACTGAACAAATGCCGAGTTAATTCATATTATGGATAAAATAACCCAAGAAAAGGTTAAAAGTACACATACCTACATCTTTACTACAATAGCAAACAGAAGGATTCACCTGCTACCACACAGCTGAAACTGTCATGAACCTCTCTGCATGTGTCAGTGCCACAGCATGGTTGGGTTCTCGTTTCGGCTGCTGATTGGCTCTGGAAAGCGGTCCAGGTGGTCTGAGCTCTGAGCCAGCATGAGATGGCCCGTTTCCTCTGAATGTTTTCTCTCCTCAGCACGTTACAGTAAAACTTTGACAGTCACATCCTGACAGATGACACAACCAGATGAACAGTGAAAAAAATTCTGAGCATCTTCTCGGTCACGCTCCTCACCGTGCACCGACATGCTGCCATGGGGTGTTAACTGTGGATTTTTCCACTGAAAACCTGCTCAGTTGTATGCGATAACTTGAATTTCATGCGAAGGATCAAGCACAAACTTGTATTTTGAGTTTGAAGCAGAAGTTGATGTTTGCTCTCTTCAAGTTTGACTGTAAGTGGTCAGAAGGGGACTTCCAGGGAGTGATCAGCCACTCTAGAGTCTTTCCCCTGATCGTTTTGATCACACCTTAAACAGACTCTCACTCTGGAATCTGTTTCCCAGGCTCACAGATTATAACCAGAATCACAACACGGTCCTCGATGAGAAGCTCGCTCCCTGAAACCAAACCGGAGAGAACCACTCCACCTCCTGACGGGTCATGGGAGGAAGATGTCATGCCTCATCCTCCTCATCCTTCTCCTGCTGCTCTCAGTCTCCTGAGTGAAGGTGAGGAAGCTCCAGCCTGATGGAGATGAATTAGCATTTTATTTGCATCTGTCGCATGAAGTGTCAGAATCACTTGAATCTGCACCAAGGTTTGCATGAGCGGGTTCATCTGTGATGTGTAAAGAATATTTAAATGAAGCGAGGGGAGACACAAAGCCTCGAGGGTCCTCTTCACAGCATGTTTTCTCACTTTTCTTTATTCTGCGGCATTTCAACACAAAGACGGTTTGGTTTGTTTTTGTTTGTTTTACAATTTTGAGATTTTTGCTTCCATCCCAAAACAGTGAATCTACTGAAGAAGCTTTCTAAACTTCTCCTTAAAGACAGGTTTTCTGGTGGATTCAGACTGGCAGCTTCTAGTTTAGCTTGTTGATGCTGAACTTTATGCTGTATATCAGGGTAACATCCAATCAAAGTTTTGAAATATTTATTCAAAATGAAGTCCTCAACCTTAACCTCTTAGGCTCATTTCCAGCTCCATAGTTCCATTCCTGGACTCTACTGGACTAGCTTTGCATGATTCACAGTTCAAAATAATCCTTATTTATCTTACCCTGGGCCTTGGTGCAGCCCCTCAGTTCATCCTCTATCTGAAGCTAACTGTTTTAGCTGCTCCGGCTTTAAGCGTGGCAGCATCCTGAGGGGGGCGTGTTGGGGTAGTTCTGGGTTTGCTAAAGTAAACCTTATGGATGTTAAAATGTTACGTATTTTCTGTTTCATCTATTATGTTTAAAGTTTGTATGCTCACCTTTTTCATTTATCTCTGTGTTAGCAAAACTGTGACACCATGGGTGCAGTGGGTAGCTGGGTTGCTGAATCCAGGAGAGCTGTTAGACTTGTTGTTAAATTTGAGATCATTTTGGTTTATTTGTTCAGGTTATTCAGATTCCTACCTCCACCCAGTACAGGAGCTGTAAATGCTTAAAGCCGCACAAACTAATGTCCAAGGACAATTTTATTCTAAGAGCGAATTCACAATGCGTTATATGAGGTGTGATCAAAATGTTCTGGGATTTGGCTCATAAAAATCAAACGTCTTACCTGATTTAAAATTGGCCAACCTCCTGGGCACGTCCAGACAGATCTCATGTTTCAGAAGTCCCATTCTGACCACTTGACTGTGCGCTCTGAGATTTAACCGCAGACCTCAAACCACCTCAGCGAGTAAACATCAACTTCTGTTTCAAACTGATCTGATCTGAAGGATTGTCTCCGGCTACAACTGAGCAGTTTTCAGTCAAGAAGTCCACAAGTTCCAACCTTGAAGGTGGCACATCAGGTGAAGAGCAAGACCAGGAGTACGCCTGTCATTTTTGCCATCTGAGAGAGCACTCAAAGGAAACGATCTAAACTCTGGTGGATGCCATCACATGCTAACTTTATGACCTGTCCCACCAGGGAGGGCACATTTGCCTCCCTGCAACTTCGTCCACTTCCCAAAAATAAAAATCAAGTAGAATTATCAGCTTGGAGCTGGAGGAGGTTCAACGACCATCAAAGAGATACATATACAACAGGACCTAACAGGACTTCTCTGGAGAGATCTAAAAATAGCCACCGTGCTGAAAACAGTGCAGAGGTGCACGAGAAGATGACACTGAATGTGGGATCAGCCAAATTTAAATCAAGTAACATTTAATACTTTAATGGAGCTGTTCTCAGAACCTTTTGATCAGGACTTGTAGAAGAGAGGAATTGAATTATTGCGTGAAAATCTGAGAGCAGCGTTCTGCGCATCAGCAGCACCACATCTGTGTGCAGAGGCACAGCTCTGAGCTGAAATCTTTGACTATTTGAGTGCGAGGGCAGACTTTCAATCATGCTCTCAAATTGAGGGACCATGCTCCTGAATAGAGAGAATAAAAAAACATTTGAGAGTGAAAGGTGAGTTTTTTGACACATTGCTCAGTCATAATAATCAGCTGCTCGGCTGTCTGAGTAGTGCTGGCTCTGGCATCTCATGTCTTTGTCCTGCACATGTGCACTAAAAACCTGGTTACCTGATCTCAGACTGAATAAACCTTCATTATCTGAAAGGATTACAGCAGAAAGCTGACAGTTACAGTCTACTTGTTGCAGGTCGAAAGCCTCCAACAACAACCACATCTTCATCATTGACTTCAATGACAACCGTCACCCAGACAACACAAAGGAGAGCGGCCACCTCCGTCAAACCGCGGTGGGAGATGAACACGCGAAGCACAACGGCAGCAGTTTTAAAACCTCCATCACGCTCCACCACTGAGGCTGAATCGGAGGATAAGACCAGAACCACGATGGTCAAACCTCCATGTGTGGAAGGAGGACAGGCGGACGAGTCGCAGGAGAAAGACTCAGATGGTAAAGTCTGATCAGATGCTGGTTAAACTTCATTAAACACATTTTTCCTATCAGGAGGCCTTCTGCCTTTTCCCGTCTGGCCTCTCTGTTCTTCACTGACTTGACAGGTTAAATAAAAATTCAAATGAAATGAATAAATTAAGCAGGTTTCTCTCAGGGGTTCAATAAAGTTAATTATGTTTCAAAGGGTTATGGAAGTTAAATTAAGTAATCTGTGACCTGTAATGACGGCCAGGCTCATAACTGACAGGAACAATAAACATTTTTTTAATAATATCGAGGCCTAAGCTGCGTAATGGGAACAGAAACGTCCCCAAAGGAGCAAACACACAAACACACTGCTGGAAACATCTTGATTTGATTTCTTTTCTGTCTTGGCTTGAAAATTAGGCTTTTTTTTCTTTTTTTTTTTTTAAATAACTTTGCTGTAATCTACTAAAGCTCAGAGGTATAAAGTTTCTTTAAATTCTTCCAGAAAAGAGTAAAAATTCTGAAATGTAGGATTTAACTTTTATAACTTTTACACTGTGGAAAAGACAGAATAATTGGCTGCTGTGCAGAGGCAGTGAAATAAGGATTGAAAGAAAAGTCGTGATGAAAACAAAAGTTCATTTTGACACACTAAGTTAAACTTTGGAGCTAAAAACTCAAAATCTTGACTTTGAATCCAATGTGTCTGACTTTGGTGATGATTTTTTTTTAATCTTGAAAAACTTTTCATCTTCTAGCAGAAATGGGCTTTTATAGTGTCTATGTATTACACTCATACACTGCACCATCTTGTGGTAAAAACTGGTTCTTTACACAAAAGTACAGCCCTGCTCTAGTTCAACTTCAGTTGATGGCTCTTCAAACAATAGATGTTTTCATCATAGCAGTTGTTTCTTCTCCTTCGGTTGATGGCTTTCGTTGATTTTGGAAGGCTTTAAACTCATTTTAAACAAAGTAATTTACAATAAGGAACTTTAAACCATGCTGGGAGCATTTTAGAAGTGAAGCATTTGCTCTGCACGGGGCATTTTTGAAAACTGACCAAATGCACTATAGTGTTCCTTTGTCTAACTTCCTACCTACCTGATGTGGCTTCCATTAAAATACACTTGGAGCATATTTTTAGAGGATCAGAGAGGCCTCTGGGTTCATCCAGTGGAATCACAAGCATTGTTTTGAGTGGCTGTGATCAACTCGGCCGTTGTTTTAAGTAGAAATGACAACAATACAAGTCACTTTTCCACCAAAAGAACTTTTAGTACCACTCCCCTCAGCCTTTATGCGTTTACTCTGCAAACTAAAAACTTAAAATGCGCTGAGGACTCAAAAGACAACTTTTTATGGATGTCTTCTTCTGCATAATCACGTGACAACGCCTGGACTCCTCTGTCAGATTTTCTGTGTTGCTGTCTCAAACTGAGTCCCACACCGAGCAGATCTTTTTGGAAGGCAAATAACTTTCTTGATTTTCTTAACCTTCTTGTTCTAGATGGACTAGACTCGGTACTGTGAGGAAAATGCAACAATAGAAACACAGTTTCTAAACAGGTTCTTAAGGGGTGTCCAACAGGAAGAAACGAGCAGTGATGACCAGAGACATTCGAATGTCAGTGAAATTCAGCGCCTTGTAGAGACAGTGCATAAAATAACAGCAATTCAAAGTAGATGGGTCCTGAGTTAAACTTTTCTCAGCTTTGTGGTGACCAACTGAAGCAACTACTAACGGGAGCAAAAGATACCACTGATTGGCATATAAGGAGGTGCTAAATCCATTAGCCGGAGTCTGGGGTCTCCACTAGGAAGCGATCGTCATCTACAAAGCAATCCTTGGGCTTTAGTCCTTAGGAAAGATTCCTGTGATGGAAGTATCTTTACAAATCCACAGGGACATCCACTGAGACCAAAACCAGGTGACTCGTGAATTTAGTCCAGCTGGGAGGAGTGTGGCAAACTTGGCTCTCCAAGTGTCTCAATTTGGCCCAAACTGTCTCAATTAAATTTAGTCATGTTATTTTACAGCACTTTTGTTCTACAAATCTGTGTAAATGCCAAATATCGTTGACTCTGTATTAGGACGGTGCCTCGTGAGTGTGTCCTCTGTCCTTTTCTGGTAATGTTGAAGCTTTTGGCTGCTGCTTGAGGTCACACTTATTTAAATGTAGCTGTTTGTTGCCAGACTGGTTTGGTCCTCAGAGGAGGGTGGTGCCGTTCTTCGCCTGGTCCCTGCTGGAGTCTGTTGGGCTGACCGACGTACAGCTGCAGCCAGACAGCAAAGGTAAACCAGGATAACTGCAAAGTGTGAGCGTAGCTCTTCAGTGATGGCTGAGTACTTACCTTTGTTTCCTCCGAGCAGAATGCAGTCACTCCTTTCATGTGTACGCCAACAACGGTCAATCCAGGCGGGAGATGCCGGCACTGGGGGAGATGCTCCACTGTCTGACGGGACGCTGCCCTTCTGAGTTTGAGATGTACGGCTGCTACTGCGGACAGGAGGGTGGTGGCCAGCCTCTGGACCAGCTGGACAGGTCAGCAGCCTAAACTGTCCCGGAATAAGGATCAGGACTGTCCATCAGGATCCTGTACATCCAGCTTTTAACTGAAAACACCTCATTCAGCATTACTTCCATCTCTGCTGTTTTTCACATACTGTGCTTGGGTTTTTTTTTTTCATACTTTGCTCAGTGTGATGGTCTAAAGTCTAAGTATCTGAACACTGCAGAAACCTTGATGAATAAAACTGCTTTTTCTCATTCTGCTCTTCACCAGGTGTTGCTTCTTCCATCACTGCTGCCTGAAGCAGATCAGCTCAATGGGCTGCAGATCGGAGAGGAAGCTCAATGCTCAGATCTCCTGTGAGAACGCAAAACCACGATGTGAGTACAACAGATCCACTGTAATCTGATGTTACCAAAAGGAACTGATTCTCATTAACAACATAAACAGGACGTTTACTACCATTTTAACCTGTAGCTGCTATAGGAAAACCCAATTTTATCTGTTGAAATACAGTCAAAAATGTTTTCTTCTGCATTTTAAATGCTCAAATCTCAGTGCTATAGAAAGGTTTTTCAGTTCTTCCTGCAGATGCTTCATGTCTTAGCTGGTCTTCTGAGAGGCTCACGTATTTCTGAAGCTTATAAAAACTTAATTCTGTGTTTCTTAGCCTGTTGGTAGTGCATCCCACGTCAGAACAACTCAGGAATTATTTATTTTTTGCTAGCAGAAAAAAGGAACCTTTAAGCAATGCTAAATCGGCGAAGATTTGCGTCTCTAAACGTCTCCTTTAAAGGAGCTTTGTCTAACTGCCACCTGCGGCCATTAAGTGAACGGCAGTCAGCATTTGCATGCAGGTCATTCGCTCATTATACATAAGTAACATGGATCATGTTAAGTGGTAGAAATAACATTAGTATGCAGCATTAATGTGGTTCAATTCAATTCAATTCAATTCAATTTTATTTATATAGCGCCAAATCACAGCAGCAGTCGCCTCAAGGCGCTTTATATTTTAGGGTAAAGACCCTACAAATGAACTGGTGAAGGTTAGATTGTAACATTAGCTGATAATAATTTGAAAATGGCCAGCTAATTTAGCAGATAAGCCGCAGGAGTTTGGATAAATTAGCAGACCTTATCCACTCAGTAGTATTTCACTACATGAGATAACTAGCAATTTGTCCATATTAGCAGTTACGCGATTAGCCAACATTAGCCAGAAGACCAGCAGCTCCGGGTTGGATTTGATCCCAAAAACCAAACGATCCCTCCATGAATCAGATGCCTTGCTGATGTTCCTGTTTGGTCAGGCGGGCTTTATTAGATAAAAGTGTCTTTCTTCCCGCTGTTGGTAGCTTATCCCAATGTAGGGTAACCAGGATTTTTCCACCAGAAAGAGCAGATGCTACATTTAAGGTTTGGACTTCTATAGGGCTAGAAAAGATTTGTGCTTTTTTGAGGAATTGAAGCATAAACTTAACTGGAATAAAAGACATTTTAATTGCTTTTTGTTTTTTTTTTAAGCCCATCAACATAATTGACTTCCTAGACCCCCATAAACTCTTGTTGAACTCTGTATCTGATCCCTCCTCGCTGTCCTCAGGCCAGGGGGTCACTGTGTGCGACAAACTGCAGTGTGTGTGCGACAAAACCACAGCAGAGTGCATGGCGGCGGCACACTTTAACCACAGCCTGCCGTCGCCGCAGTGCCGCGGGCCGGCGCCACCCTGCCGCCGGCCCAGCAGACCCCCCAAACCTCAGATGGTTTCCCCTCAGTCCAGCGAGGAGAGCGAGGAGCTGCAGGGAGAGGAGTCGGACATGGAAGCCGGGGACACCAGCAGTGACGAGGACACGGCCGAGGCCGCAGATACAAACACACCTCCACCTCAACAGCATCCCGACAGGTGAGTTCTTTCTTTTATTATTTATTTACACCGGGAAAAGCAGGTAAACATCCCAAAACTGTTAACTGACATGATGGTTGTTTAAAGCATTTAGTGTAATTCAGATAAGGATTCAGAATCAACAACATTTAGAAGAAAGGTGTATCAAATGACACCACTTTCCCTCCTATGACACTGAATTACAGGCTACCTGCAAGTTTCAAAATAAAAAACAGGAACTCAAGTTACATATTTTTAATACTTTTCTTTCCCGTAAGCAGTAACATGAACATTACCCTCACACTGTCAGGAAACAGTCGACAGGAAACTCTTTCACTCAATGCTGTGTTGATAGGAGTAAAACCTTCTTGTTTTTAAGTTTGTTAGTCCATTCATGATTTTATGGCCACTAATTTGGGTTCAGACATGAATAGATTATGAGACAAAGACTTCCTGAGCGTAGAAAAGAAAATGGCCTCACCCACCCTGATTTACTGAAAGAGACACAGCCCCTTTGTGGTGATTTTGCATCATTTAGGGACAGTTTTACAGCTGCTTTACAGCTGCAAATATCAGTAAATCAATACACATTATTATATCAGATTTCTATAAACAGCAGGTATTATAATACATTTTATCTATTAGATCTACAGCCTTAAATATAATTTGGTAAACATTGCAAAAAGTCTTATTGTCTTTGAATGCAAAGAAAACTTGATAAATAATTACAAAGTAGTATTTTAAAAAGGCCATTTTTATAAGCTGAATATGTAATCTGATGTAAAAGTAGGCCATAAATAACCTTCCTTACTTTTAATGTGAAATAATTTCTTGCATTTTGTCATGATGATGATTTTTAAGAAAACACAAAGTATTTCTTGTGATAAAAGCCATAAGTCACGAGGAAAAAAATCCCAACAGGGAGAATAAACTTTGATTTTGTGCTTTTTTACTTTAAATTTGTATTTGTCACATAGTTACAGAAACTTTTACCCAAAGGGTTTGTTGGATTTAGAAATAAAGATTTCTGTTCTGACTTTATGTGATTGCAACATTAATAGAAGTGCAGCTGTAAAATGTTTGTAGTTTTTGTGACTACATTTTACTGTGAATGCTTTATTTAGTGGGAATAAGACTACAAGGAAAGTTTGAGGAAACTCTAGAAGTTTTTCCAAAAAAAGTCTAAATTATAATAAAATATGTGAAATTTGACAGGATTAAAGCTGCGATTCACAGGGTAAACTTATGATAGAGAATAGTTTGAATTTTATGATTTTTACTTTGACTTTCCCATTAGTCTTTGAAACTCAAATCTTTTTCACCCTCTCTCTGTTGGCTCGACGTGTAGCCTTGTTTGTGACGCAGTGCAAGTTTAAAGTATTCTTCTCATTTTTAGACCTCAGGAATGGCTTTATAGGAAGTTGATGAGATTTTAAACAGTACATCTACTTTCAGCTGCTCCCTTGTCACAAGGGGTCATCACAGTGAGTAGCTCCACGTTTGATTTGCTGGAGTTTTACGCCGGATGCCCTTCCTGACACAACCCCAAACAGAGATGTGTCTCCAGCTGGAATCGAACCAGTGACCTTTTGCTTGTTAAGCAAATAGCGCAAACCAATAATGAGATTTTAATACTAATATAGAAAAATAGTCCGTGAGATTGCTGCTGATTTAAAGCTACAGATGCTCACAGTAGAATGTACACGGATCAGGCGTAACATCATGACCACTGACAGGTCAACTGAATAACACTGATTATCTCTTCATCATGGTACCTGTTAGTGGGTGGGATATATTAGGGAGCAAGTGAACATTTTGTCCTCAAAGTTGATGTGTTAGAAGCAGGAAAAATGGACAAGTGTAAGGATTTGAGGGAGTCTGACAAGGGCCAAATTGTGATGGCTAGACGACTGGGTCAGAGCATCTCCAAAACTGCAGCTCTTGTGGGGTCTGCAGTGGTCAGTATCTATCAAAAGTAG
>VUQI01020996.1:15286-27092 GCA_015106735.1 Paratilapia polleni | reverse complement strand
GAAGCAATCAGAGAAAGTGGAGAACAGATGTGGAAATCACAGAGTAATCTGCAATAATGATGATCTGCGATATTCAGTACACCCGAAGACAGTCACAAAATCTACATTAAAGAAGAGAAAAAAAACCCAAACATTTTGCATTGTTATTTAATCTGACCTGCTTTCCACTAGTGGTCGTTTGACTGACTTCTTCTTCAGGTTTTGCAGCTTTTGTTGATTCTTTCAGAGGAGAGAATCTGTTTAGAGCACCTGCCTGTTATCATAAAAATATCGACATTTGGCGCCCATGTTTAGACAACATATAGTGTATCAACATTTTGTTCCACCCCCCCCACTGATCACATGACCCTCGCCTTGCACATTATAAGTGAGTCTCCACATCTGTGCTGCTTTATGGGCTCATTGCACCTTAAAACTGTACAGATGTTACACTAAGAGCTGATCAGGATGGGAGTCAGTACACGCCACCAGACTCAACTGACAAAAAAAGCAATTTTACTGAACAGAAACTGTTCATCTGCTGCTGCCTCGACTGTTTTTTGTATGTTTTTTAGCTCTGATCTGAACTACGACAGCAACTTCTGTTTTCTGAGAGGTAAAAATGACATTTTTATCAATGGAGTTTGGTGGCTTTGAAGAGAGTGACACGCAATACCTTACCACATCTAGCTGTTACACTCCAGACTCCAGACTGACAAAAAAGTGTTTTGTTTTGTTTTTTTCCTTAAACTGTACAGATGTTATGCTGAGATGTGATCAGGACGGTCTGAGCACAAATCTTTTTTAATCTTTTACTCAAGCACAAATCTTTTACTCACCCAGATAAGAAGTTCAGAAAGAAGCTGCTTGGCCTTCAACTTGTTGCTGAATACCAGAAATTAACCAGTAAAGTTGTTCAGATTTATGAGGCTCATGTTGGTGATTTCAAACAAAGACTTTCAACTTTGCCAACGTTTCTCATTCAGGAACACAACCAGCGCCCTACAACTTTTAACAAAACCACCTGAAACATACACAAACAACATAAAAACCTCTTGAATTCTGCTCGGCAGAGCACAGTCATCTCTTACATTCATTTCTCCATCTTTTTTTCTCCTTTGTTTATCAGATTTCTTTTAAAAGGCGCCTAAACAAGCCGAACAGATCAATCATCTCTGAGTGAAAAGAAACGCTGACCTTCAGCCTCGACTAAAGCGTAACGGCTGTGATGTGCTCTGAGCAGCTGCTCAGACCAAACAGAGGCAGCAGGTATCTTCCTCCAACTGGAGGGATTTTCTTCCCACACTGAGCTCAGATCAGAGGAAAACTCTGATAACCATCTGCTATTACAGATCACAGCTGCAGCTGCACCACATATGAATCATCTCATTCCCAGAGCGCCTCCTGTACCCCGTTTTGGAAATAAATCACGGCCGTGTGGTAACTGTTGAAAATGCAAGGATGATTAAATCCTCCAAAATGTCACTGCTTTGTATCAGAGGGGCTGAAGATGGATATTAATATTAATGCATTCAGCGGGGAGGTTAACTTTGATGCTGCCGGTCGCTTCTTTTTGGAATGAAAAACTCCCCCATATGGCTCCTCGCAGCATACAAACAACAGTCGGCCCTTTTAAAATTGAGACATTTTAAAATCAGGAAAAAAACAAGAGGGGAAACAAACTCCTATGTTTGGCAACAAAACATGTTTTTGGTTTTTTTTCTAAGGCTGCCAACAAAGCTGCGAGGAGGAAAAGCTGCCGGTTGATTTGTTCATGGAAAGCAATCATGCACGGGGTATACAGAACAAAGTCAAAATTAAAAAGAGTTTCATCTGCAGCCAGAAAGCTACAGCTACGTGTCTCATATCAGGCAATATTAGAAACAAAGAGCATGTAGATTGAATTTAACACATATACACGTGCATGTAGCTGTGATCATAGTTTCATAGACAAGGAGGCTGAGGTTGATCCAACTCTTCAAAAGATAGTAAATCTGTGATATTTTTCTCATAAATTAACACTTCAATGTCCTTGTAAATTTACATCTTTAATAAAGGAAATTTTGAGTTCTTTCTAGGATTATCAGCTCCTACCGTAGCTACATAAACTCTTATTTATTTTTTTAACTTACAATATCCTCAGTATGCTGCTATACTTATGAGAGATTATCTTCTCCAAAAAATCTTTTTTCTGCTTTCCCTGAAAGTTTACATCCAAAAATCTGAGTCACAGACTGTATATAAAAATGGGCATAGCTTCCAGGTCTGAAAGGTGAAGCCAGTGCTCAAGTACCTTAAACCTGCATTTGTTCTCATGGCCAGCAGGGGGCAGCAACTGTAGCTGTAAAAAGAAGAAATCTGTAAGACCTTACATAATGTTTGATGACCTCAGTAAATAATTTCCTGTTGAGTTTATGGGCTCAATCTCTAGTTTCAAGTTTTATTTAATACAACATAATGTTCATTTAGTAAATTATGGTCCCCATTACAGTAAAATTAAGCAGCAACCTCTGGGCCAATATGGAAGCAATGTGTTCACTTGAGGCTGGGTCCAAAAGCGAGTCGATCCCCACAAACTCCAGTGTTAAACTGTCCAACTTTACAGCCCAAATAAACATGTTTACAGGCTGCTACAAAAACAGTTGTGGCTTCTGTGCATAGCCGGATGAATTTTTTTTAATAACTCATCCATCTGGATACTGGAGTAAGAGGCATGGCTGCTTTGACTGTGCTTCTGTTTTTGTGAGTTAAATTATTGTAATTTATTAGTCTATAATTTAGCAGTAATTAGCAGGTGTCTGTGTCTACAGTGCAGTTTTATTAATGCAGCTTGCTAACCACGCTACCTAGCATTATCTGATAACTGATGTCATGGTGGCTATGTCCATCTTTTACATACAGTCTATGATGATTTTGGGCATGGTTACCCTGTTGCTGCTGTTCAAGTAGTACTAGTGGTGTGCAGTATCCCTGTGTCATGGTTCCACCGTCTGCTTGTCCGATTTCAAAAAGCTGCGATGGCGATGGTGAAAAGCCTTCAGAACTGGGACTTCACAAACAAATGGGTGATGTTAGGCTGGCCACGTCCATCTTTTATATACAGTCTAAGGTCAGAGCTGATGGAAATGGAAATGACCACTTCTTAAAAAACCTTCAAGACCTCTCTGGAACAAAACATCCAAAACAAGTGTATAATCACCAAACATGAGCGAGCCAGCTTCTGCGCAACACCATCCAAACATCGACTCTCTTTTTTTAAGTCTCTTTGCCAAGCAGTTCAAGTATTGCTTTCATTTAATCTCCTCATAAAGAACTTAGCTGGTTGTCGAAGTCATTTCTGACACTTTTTTTTTTTTACTTTAAAATAGCAAATATTCAACAGTAAAGACTGAAGATTAGAGTGAACAGCTGAGCAGCAGTGAGCCTGAAACTAAACTGCTTTCTACCACCACTGATGTTATTTCAGTTTTTATAGCTGACGGCTAATATACATTTTACATTTCTACTATTCAGTGACTGCACTGACACCTACTGACATGAGACAGATAGTTGTTAAGAGGCAGGAGCTGCATGGTTTAAGCCTGAGGCTGGTTTTAGCCATTTTCTAAGAAAGCATATGTACAAGGTGTGAAGCTTTGGCTGGAGTGGAACTGAAGAGCAATATCAGATTCAGCATCAATACACTAAAACCTCAGAGTGGAAGCAGTTCAGGTTCTTCTTCTTTTTTTTGTTTTATGTTTTTGTTCTTTGTGACTCAAAAGCTCACTTTGGTTTCAGGAATGCAAATCAGGAAGCAAGATGCAGCCAATCAGAGCAGCGTGGATTAACACAGGTTTGATTTAAGACTCTGAGAAGAGCAGGAAACGGGATTTAAACATTTAACAAGTCACTTTTTTGTATTTGGAAGTAATATTCCAGCTTGACTGCATCTGGTGTCCCTCATGGCATCCCTGCCACCTGAACAGAGGAAACTGGAGTACAGGTGTGAATGTGTTGTTCTTTCTGTGCATTTTTAATGTTGCGTGTGAGCTGGTTTGTGGATGAGTGTGAGACGTTTGTCTGTGGTGCATTCAGTAGACACACAGGTCTGGAAACTTCATCTCGTAGACAGGGACGGATTGATGCTGGGCGTGTCCCGCTGAGATGGAAACCACTCCGGACGGGCTGGGAGGAGGCCTGGTGATGGGGCATGAAAGAAGATGAAAAATTAGGATTTCCATTTTCCAAATTAGAAGGAAAAACTGGTTTGGTTTGGTCAGGTGGCTTATTTCAGGATATTTGCAAGGCTCAGTTTTCCTTGGGACATGTGGAGCATCAAAAAGGCTTGTGATGGACTGCACAACTTTCACAAAGCGCAATTAAAAAGCTCGGCGAGTGCACCAATAAAAAGCAAAAACCCCGCCTGATTAACATTACGTCTCCTTGTGCATCTCTGCACCACTTCCAGCGCTCCTGCTACAGTCCCCTTCTGACTGCATGCAGGTGCACACTGCAGCTAGCAGACACATATGGGTCTGATCTGGGCCACTTGTGACACTTTTGGCTCCGTTAGGGTGCTGGCAAACGCTGTGTTGGCCAGATGTGACACAGAGGTCACAACTGTGGAAGTGGTGCGCTGAGAGACAAGTACAGTCTACAAGTACACTATTGTTGCAATAAAATTGATCACTTTCTCGTGTGGAGCAAAGCAAAACTGATCACCAATGCAGATGACCCACAACTCAAAGAAAATAGAAAAACTGTTACAGACAAGATCCATGTCAATATAAGGAAAGGTATACGCTAGTGGAGTGGTGACACTCTTGCAAATATTTGCAGGTGTCGTAGTCGGCCCACGTGTTGCAAATGTGCTGTCATTGTCTTCATGTGGCAATGCAACCACAAAACGAGTGACAACGTGTCAGATAAATACAGGTATGTCTCGGGCACCAAAAGCATGAAAAACACTGGGCTATGGCCAAATATCACAACACACCTAACATGTTGTCCATGTAAGGTGAACCTGTGGCTGGGCTGAAGCAGCCAGACTCATCAGGAGTCAATGCCACATGTGGCCCAAAGAGAACAGCCACTTTGGCCCAAAAATTACTGAATATCAGTTTGCAGAAGAGTTGAGGTCGTCTGTGCTGAATGTTTTCCCTCAGACGCCTCACAATGACAGTCTCACCCTGTGGGCATAAACTCAGGGTGCAAAACCACATGAATATACAGTCTTCTGACTTACGAAGCTTTGAAACAGAACTAATGTTTGCTCTCCTCACAATGATGCATTCTATGGTGAAATCGCAGAAGCAACTTTAAGTGGTCAGGACGGGTTGTGACGGGACAGAAGCCACGCTGGGAGCAGAGCAGAGGTGCACGAGAAGACGAGGTTGAAGGAGAGATCAGCCAGAACTACATCAGGTTTGTTTTTCCTTTTTGTTGGCACAGTCGCAGAACTTTTTTTCTGCACCTTGTAAACTGCAAATCACCTAAAAGTTTAACAATCACAAAAAGGCTTTTAATGTACAGTGAATTTTACCAAATGTTTAGATATTTCTGTGCACACGTGTACAAATTCATATATTTAAATTATGAAAACAAAACTGTTTCGGAAAAGAACCCGCTTTAATCTTTAGTTATAAAAGGAAATTCCTTTCAAAATAAAACTATAAACACAAGTCTTATGATAAACAATCGCTCCAAATTCTTAAAAGAAAATAACCAAAAATTTAAGTAAGTAAATGAATGAAGAACTAAGTGACTCACCTGATTGTAAGTTCGAAGATTTGTGCCAGCCGGTCGTGCAGCATGTTGGCCTGGAGGAAGACAACATTTAAAGTGAGTAGGACTTTATTTGTGGTTTTGACTGAGATGCTGATGGTTTAGTTCTCTGAAGTCTCGCTCTTTTTTTCTTAATTACCTTGGACTCGCAGTGGGCAGCGATCTCCTCAAACGGCGCTTTCTGGAACTTCTCCATCACCTGACGCCTCTTCTCCCTCTCCTGCTCCTCCAAACCGGTGGTATCTGAAAATAAACACAAAAAACACAAAAAAAAAGTTAGATCCCACCTTTTCCTCACTAGATTTCACTTCAGTCCCGCTGACTTTAAACATACGTTAAGGATTACATAGACACACGAAAGCCCCGACCTGACTGGGTTTATTTTTTTACAGGAGGTGGAGTGATTTTAACATGACCTCCTCCTCCTCCTGATTTTGCTTGTGGATCTTAAGATTTTTTCCCCCACAATAAGAGCTGCTTGTCCTTCTACTGTATTAGACTCATTCCCTTTTGAGCTTGATATGTTAGCAACCTTAGCACCATTAAAAGTGTGCTGAATCAGTTGTTAGGAGTTCCTATGAACTCATGTGATTCTCAGGCAGCTTCCGAAGGAGATTTACTGCCTTGCAGAGTATAAACTTTGAGATTATGTTGAGTATGAGGAGCACTGAAACACATCTGAAAAACAGCAGGATTCTGATAGATAGGTACTGCTAGCATATATTTTATTTTTTTTAGGGCAAAATGCTAAAACAAATGTGGAAATGTTATAAAAATCAGACCTGATTATCATATGTTTCAGCCACACTGAGACAGGCAGAAAATCTGTATAATTCAGAGGACATTACTGTTAACGTTTTGGCTTCTTGTCAGAGAAGCGTTGGCCTGAAGGATGACGGCACTCCTCCTGACAAAAAGCCAAATCGTGTATTTCATTTGTACTCAGGGAGCCGCTTCAGCAGAGACATTAACAGAGAGAGACATGGCACTCCACGAATCCTGAACTGAAATCTAATTCAGCAACAGCAAAGATGGTGGTAGAAGTTTAACTTCTGAGGAAAAAAGGCTTTAAAACCTTTCTTGAGGGGAAAATCTGCAAACTTTTTAAATGTTTTTATCAGATTTTATTCTATACATGCAATTTTTATGCTCTCATGTCTACTGAAATAAGGTTTTTCAGATATTACTTCAAAATAACTTAAACCACAGAAAGTTGGCTGGAAGTCAAAGCTCTCTTACCGATGGCCTTCTTCAGGGTCTCAAATGTGATCTCCTCAGCCAGCTGGGACTGCAGACACACAAAAACAAAAGCACGATGTAAGCCTGTCATAGTGTCCTCACATTTACCACCAGAAACATGATGCTCCTTTAAAGGTAGATTACTCAGACCTTTTCTGGAAGGCTGTTGGACATGATGTCCACTTGGAGGGAGATGGTGTCCACGAAACTCTTCCTCCTGGTCAGACGGTCTTCATCTGCAGCACGACAGACACAGATTCAAACTAGTTAAACCCTGACATATAAATGGGGCATTTATACCCATTAAAGCACACAGTGGTTAAAAGTCATCTTAAGGAGGACATTTCCAGGAGTCCAAGATTTTAGTGTAAAAATCTCTTTTTTGTAAATGTGGGTTTCCACCAAGCAGAATTATTCAACATAGTCAAAACGTCCTTATAGGAGCTCTTGTGACATTACTGAAACTCCTAACAGACTCTCAGAGGCTGCATTTCATAATTTGTGTCTCCTTGATAACAGCAGTGACATCTCTGCTCCTACACACCAAACTCCATTATGCAAAAAAGCAATAACCTATTTTTATTCTCCACTTTAATATGACGACGAACAAATCCTTCTGATCCTGCAGAGAGAAACTCCTCAGATACCTCATCCACCACCTCCAGCACTTGTGTATTCACCCACAGCACAGTGGGGGAAAAAAGAACCACAGAAGTGCCGCTGCTGTCTGAACTCAAGCAGCTACATGAGCGTGAGGGCATCTGATGAAGGTCAGAAAGGTGCTCTTTATAATCCTACTCTGTAGGAGTCACAACGGCCTTTGTCGTAAACTTTGAAGAGGTCTGACTCAGCAGTCGGCCTGCAGGCTTTAATGAGGAAAATTATCTGAATAGAGAAGAGTGAGAACACTGTGTGTTTGCTTTTCTGTTGGAGCTTTAAACATCTGGTTCACAATGTTATCTAATACTCAGAACTGTACCAGATTGAGCTGACACGGCAGGAAACCATCAAAAACAAAACCATTCCAAACATTTCAGCTCTCCTGTGTTGGAATCACTCTGCAGACATTTTGACCACCTGCACCTGGATCCAGTCCAGTCCTGATTTTTACCATCTGCAGATACAGAATCCATTTTACATCCTTTCATTTCCTCTTGACTCGATTACTGCAGAAACCACTTCAGGTACTTCATGTTGTACAAAATGCAGCCGCCAGACTTCAAAGAAAAGAGATCGTATTACCCTGTAAAGCCCTCATGCATTGATTTTAAAATCCCACTCATCATCATTTAAAGTACTTCATGGCTACAGATTACATTTCTGAATTTGTTTGTTCTTACTGAACTGCAGCCAGGCCAGGCTGATACTATAAGGTCTTGCAGATTCTCTCTTGAAAATGCCTTTTTTGTATCAACCTGGCAAAGATGTGCAGCTTTTTTCCCCTTGTTTTTATCCATCCATCCATTGCCGCTTATCTAGTCCAGGTCCTCCTCCAGCTCTTCTCAGGGGGGACATCAAGGCATTCCCAAGCCAGCTGAGAGATATAATCTCTCCAGCATGTCCTGGGTCTGCCCCGCGGCCTCCTCCTGGTAGAACATGCCCGAAACACCTCACCCAGGAGGCGTCCAGGAGGCATCCTGGTCAGATGTCTCGGTTCTACTCTGGGCCCCTCCCCAATGACTGAGGTCCTCACTCTCTCTAAGGGAGAGCTCAGCCACCCTTCAGAGGAAGCTCATTTCTGCTGCTTGTATCCGCGATCTCATTCTTTCGGTCACTACCAGGTCGGAACGTAGATCGAGCGGTAAATTGACAGCTTTGAGTTCGAACTCAGCTGTCTCTTCAACACAACAGATCTGTAAAACATCTGCATCACTGCCAGCGCTGTCCCAGTCTGCCCGTTGATCTCCCACTCCACTCTCCCCTCACTCGTGAACAAGATCCAGAGACACTTGAATTCCTCCACTTGGGGCAGCAGCTCCTCCCGATCCAGAGTGGGCACTCCACCCTTTTCTGGTTGAGAACCACGGCTTCAGACTTGGAGGTGCTGATTCTCATCCCAGCTGCTTCACACTTGGCTGCGAGCTGAAGGTCACCGCCTGATGAAGCCACTTTGTTATATCTGACTTTGATAAGTGCTGAACCCACTAAAACCCCACTACTATCTCTCCAGCTTGATGCATGTTTTAACTTGTTGTTGCTGCTCTCGAGCTGCTTAAAGATTAGATGATAGAGTCCTTCAGGTTATCAATAATCCTTGTGTAAACCTGAGGCAGCCGTTTCCACAAAAATGAGCTCGTACTGACTGAGCGTGCAGCCAGCATTAAAAGAAAAAGTGTTCAGTTTAAAGTAATAACGCAAACTGAAGCACCACAAAACTAAAGACAACTTTTTCCAGAATCTTCACTAAGTGCACTACAGATAAACTGCTCTACTCAGATCATGTAGTACACGTACTTACCGTAACAAGTCCACATGTAATGCAGGGAAAACAGTTTCACACAATTTTAAAAATCATTTAGTTAGAAAATCTACAGCTACACACAACATCGATCTTTGGAAATAAAAAAATGCTACAGGGATTCATCTACAGCTGCTCAACAGTTTAAAGGTTAGGGGGAGTTCTTCTGCCAGCGTCTGTCCTGAGGCTTAGACTGGTGTGATTAATTCCAATTTTCTTTCCACACAATGTGAAAGCACTTAATTCTTTCCCCCATAAAGACGACATTTGATGACATCCCCTGTACCCTTAATGACGAGTTTTGACACCTTAATGTATATCAATAAAGACGTGGTTTGATGACCATAAGAACAGGTTCTAGGATTAATCCAAGGATAGCCCTAGTAAGCTGTATATCGGTTACAAAAGGGAAACAAAAAACAAAAAAAAAACTTTTTTGTATTTCTCGGCTTCACTTTGTAAGGTCAGGTCAACCTCATCAGCGCACAGACGCCACCGCTTGCCCTGGCTGCTCTGGCCTCATGTCAGCCCTGGTTGGTGGGCCTGCCTTCTGTTCCCTCCGCGGCTCTTCCCACATTATAAAAGGAAAGTATTTCACATGCTCGAGAGTCTATACAAGCTGGTTTCCTCCTCCTCCTCCTCCTCCTCCTCCTCCTCCTGGAGGGCTGGAGCCTTTCAGGCACTGGTTTCATACTGTTGTTGTTACCACTTGTTTAAGTTTCACGTGGTTTTGGGGTTAGCACCTATTCATTTGTTCTCTTTGGTTCATCTGTCAGAGTGACTGTAATTAAATTGTGACTCAGTGAAATTGTTACTGTGTGGATCTCACTTCTTTGTGTCTTGAACGAGTCGGGCACAACAGGAGGGTCACCCAGAGCTGCAATTATCACGCTTCCGTTCACCTTAACGTTGCCAACTTGGCAACTTTGTTGCTTGATTTAGCTACTTTAGTGACGTAATACAAAATCTATGGACAGTGTGCTACTGCTGCTCAACATCTCCCCACTGTCCTGGCACAGGAACAGCCATCGCTCTCTTTCTCTGCTGTGTTCACCTGGTGAGTCAGCAGCAGTGTACAGTGCAAGAGAAAAAGCAATACAAGGTCTCAAGAGACCTTCATTGTATCCATCTTTCATTGTATCTAACTTTTGTAATAACCAAGTAATACAATCTTGAGGTTGTGTGTGCTCACAGTACAGGAAGCTGAGGACATCTGTGGATATCAGTGTCCATGCCAGAGAGACAGAGTGGTGAGGGCTGTCTGGACTGATAGTCCAGAGTCTCCTCACTGCTGGTAATTCTGGGAATTTTCAAGACTAGAAAGAAGCTGTCATAAACAGCACAAAGTAGTGTCCTGTCTTTGTGTTCAAACTGGCATTTTTCTGCAGATCCGTCCGCCCGTTTCCTGTGAATGATCACATGTTATGGCTCAGTCACACTAGAGTAAAAAAATAGGACAGCAACCTCCTTGCAGCTGGGGGAAAAAATTGGTGGGTGCCTGGTGATCGTATTGAATATTTTTGCTGTCTGAGTCAAACTGCAAGTAATTGCGATGACCAACCGGTCACCCAGAGGTTGAGTGTCCAACACCCTCAACCTCTGGGCAACCACCTTCAATCGCAAGGTGATTGCACGGGTTGTGTAGTGGGGGGCAACCTGTCTCCAAACAGCTGCAGATTCGCAAAGGTTTGCAAATAACTAATGTCTAATTTATCAACGCAGGCAGATTGCCAAAACCTTGCAATCAATCTGAGTCAGTGAGCGCAACTCGCTATGTGACGTATCTCTTTGGAACAGGGGTCTCTACTTAACTGGTTGTCACCTGGTTGCATTCTGGTTATATTTCTTATATAAAATCAAGGTTGCCGAGCGCCTTTGTCATTCTGCAGTTAAATATCCGTCCTGCAGCAACTACGTCACTATTTCTGGAGGAATTTCTGAATTTCTGTTTCTAGTCTATGGAGGTTCTGGCTGGACTCTGACTGTAAGTAGTAAATCTGAATTTCTGTGACAGCAACAGATTTGCGATTTTCAACAATTTATCACAGTTAATCGCCATATTATCACAAACAGATTGCTTGACCACATTCAATTGCAAACTGATAGCAGACCGACGCCGTCTTACTGCCGTTTTATCACCGTCTTAATGCACCAAAGTCACTTTGATTATGGCAACTGCAGTCACCGACCTGGTCCCCATCTTTAAAGCAACTATTTCAAAAGCATCAAGATCGCAAGTTCATTACACACAGTTGCAATAATTGTGATTGTGTTGCTGTCTCCAACCACTGTTTTCCTGAGTGTGACTGTGGCACAAACTAGCCAAAAAAAACCAAATAAATAAATAAAAAAAGAAATCACAGCACA
>VUQI01020996.1:0-12816 GCA_015106735.1 Paratilapia polleni | reverse complement strand
AGTCCCTGTCAGTACTCTCGCTGCAGCATTCTGGATTAACTGAAGGCTTTTCAGGGAGCTTTTAGAACAACCTGATAATAATGAAATACAATAGTCCAGCCTAGAAGTAATGATGACTTCACTGTCATTTTTTCTTGATCAAAAACAGAGTCACCAGTTCATCTGTATCTTGGTGTTAAAGTGATACCTCAAGTTTTAAAATTTTTCTGTCTTATTAATATTATTTTTTATTTATTTATTTATTTTAACCTGCAGTGACCCCAATATGCCATCGCACTTTCAGGATACGCTGCTATACTGCAAAAAAAATGTTCTTTAATAATTAAATACTGAAGTTTGTATGACGACCCTTAGGCACTAGGTGTGTGCAGGAGGTAACTGGAGGGTAATTAGCTACACCTGGGCCCACTGAGCTGGGGTATAAAAGCTCCCTTCTTCCTGCAGTCACGCTCGGTTTCCCTGACTCTGACACCAGCTCTCAGACTTTGACCAGTTACTCATCCATGCATCCACTACACTGCTGACAAACATGTTCTCTTTATTTAATTATGACTGTAATTGTAGGTTGCTCACTGGTCCTGTATTTTCTACACTATTTCTCCCTTTAAATAATTTTCTGTAACTAAAGCTCCAGTCTGCTAAGCAGAGAATACTTACGGACACTTGTCTCTGAAGATGTGCTCTGGGAGGAGATACGGAGCATCCATGTTCCTCAACTCAATAACCTGGACAGAAAACACCAGAAACGGCTATTATATGATGCTAAAACCTTTTTTTTCCTAAAGAAGAATGACCAGAAAAAACAACTAGATTTGACAGGCATAAATAGTGGTGCATCATCAGCATACTGAATAGAGTAAATCTGAATATATACAAACGAAACAAACTGGGAATGAGAGCCAGTAGCTGTAATGTTCAGTAATGTTCCAAAGGAGTCATGATGCACCTTGCTGACGTGCTGACAGAAAGGCGGGTTAGCAATCATCTGGCTCAGGAAGTTGAGGTACGCAGCCACCAACGCCATGATGCCACAGCGAATAAACATCGGCATGTTCTCTTCATTGGTCAGAGCCATTTCCTGCACAAACCAGTCACAAAAAGTGTGTTAGCGAGGGTCTGAGATTTACTCTTTCACTGCTTCATCTGTGGAGATTTTAATGAATATCAGTGATAAACATCACTTGACCAGCAGCTCAGTTTCTGTCCTTCAAAAAGGTTGCCACATGTGGTCATGGAGCCACATCAGTACCCTCTGAACTGTCCTATGACCTCCCACACTCTTTGCATTTTTTAAACATTTAAAGAGTTTGAGGGTGTACTTCTCCTGTAATCTGTGTGCAGGGATTACAGCATGCATGAACATTTCTCCTGGACTCTTAAAGGTTGCAGGAAAACGCATCTTTTGTTTGACTTTTTTCTCAAACCGTCAGTAAAAAGGTTGTTGCCAAGGTAACGACCCTGAGGTAACACAGCAAGCATGGAGGGCTGAATAAGAAGCATTGCACGTCTGTAGTATGTTTCTGTGGTCATTTTCATGTTACAATTATGATGTGGTATCACGTGAAGACTGCTGGTCTGCTTTGCTTGCACTTCCTCCTGGTTGATGCAGGAGGAAGCAGCCTTTTGTAGGCTTAAACGGTGCACAAAGCCACTGCATATGGATAAAACAACCTTTATTTCATTCAAATTCAACTTAGATAATGTTTTTGTATTGTAAATGATGAAAAATGATGATAGGAATTGTGGGGAATTGGGTCTGAATTTGATTTGGCTTCTGAAAAAAAGTTTACAGTGATTAATGGCAGTTTAAAAAATGCAGGTTTAAGACGCTTCAGCATTGGCTTCACTTTTCAGACCCAGAATCTACGTCCATCTTTTATACTGTCTATGGGATGCACCTTCCTAACCAAGCAGCAACAAACCCTGTTGTCAACTAGATGGTGAGAGCTAAAATGCCAAACTTGAGGCTTCAAAATGGGAGTCTGCAAACTGTAAACTGTGAGCTGGAGGGAAACGTGTGGGCACTAATGCAACTTCAAGTTAAAAAAGAACAAAATGATTAAAAACATTAATGTGTGCAAAAAGACTCATCTCAGACACATCTCAGTCATCATTTGTAAGGACACAACGAAATTTGTTTGTGGAGTGCACCATGTAAAGTAAAATGATGAATTTGTGGTACGAAGCACTTTCAGTGAATTACATTTGTTTTACGTTCTCTCCCCTCTGTGTTCAACTTCAGGGAATCTGTATGACAAATAAACTAAACAAAGACACAAAAATTCCTTTGCTTTCTAGATCATATGTGTCACTGTATAAGACTCCACAGAGTTCAGGCTTCCCTGAATTAAGTGAGGGTATACATGGCGCTAAAAGTGTGTGTTTGTGTGTGTGTGTAAACGTCTCTTGTCTACAGCGCAGTGACATTTGGAAATGATAAGATCTCAGTGTGATGCACGAACGAGAAGCTGCACTCTGTGTGTGTGTGTGTGTGTGTGTGTGTGTGTGTGTCGGACTGAGCATGCACATTTCCTTCACACATCTCTCGCACATCCAGGAGGTTTTTATTGGAGCTGCATGCGTTCTCACGGTCTAATGACATAAAGGACAACGACAGCACAGCTACTCATCAACCACTTAAATATGACACCTGACACCAAAAATATAGCATAATCACGTCGAGGGTGCTTTAGAGTGAAGCACCATAATGTGGAGCGTGAAGAGCTTGTTAAACACGAGGTTAAACACAAATCCTCCAAACCAAAACGGGATGAAACCGGGGATGTTTACTCCATTTGTGTAACTCAATACTGACCGACTTTCTGTACTTTCAGTTTTTCCATTTCAACTATTTTGAAGCATTTAATACAAATTCTTCTTTTTTCTTCATTTAAACAGTAAACTTCTCTGCTCCTCTAACTGTACTTTACCTGGATACATTCTACTCGTCATTATTCGTCTAATTTGACTAGTTTTCAGCTATAATGGGCTACTTTTTTTTACTTTTAAGTTACAGTTTAGAGGACTTTCTCACTCTGGTGGTTTCAGTTTTCGTAGTACTCTTTAAGGTCTTTTGATGATTGGTTTTTTACAGCCTTTCTTTTCTATAATAAATTCTATAATAATAATAATAATAATGCACACAAGAAGGTGGGAAATCCTAAATATAAATTACTGCATATCAAAATAATCTCCTTTTGACTACAGTGGCCCTTACTGATATAGCTATCATTAAAGTAGAACTAATAGTCTAACATGTTATCCTTCATTTATTTGATCTATTTTTGATCCGAGAAGTATCTCATATCTTCACATTTCTGTGGAAAGAGTTAAAATAGAGTCACAGTTATCATGTGGTGACAGGAAAGCTGTTAGTGGAGAATTAACCTCAGCAAGTATTTCAACATGAGATTAAAATAAATCTGTGAAAACCAAAAGAAGAAAACACTTCTTCTTAGTCTTATGTGTGTTTGAGTAGCTCCAAAAAAAATCTGCTTATCTACTGCTGTGAGATTGTTTTGATAACGACGGCTTCTGACATCGTGACTGAGCTTTTAAACGCAACAAATTAGATAAAATACTTTTGGTTTCAGGGTTCACTTTACCTGAGAAAACAGTGCTGCAAAATGGGGCAAAAAAAGAAAACTTCCTGTGTTACCAATAATGATGAATTCATTTTTACCTGCAGCGCGATGGCGAGCCGGATGAGGTCGATGACCACTTCCTCGTTGGCCAGCTCGATGGTCAGAATGGCCAGGGTGGTGAAGAGCAGCTCAAAGTTTTTGTGGACGTTATCTTCCTCTTTGCAGCCCAGGTAGATGTGACGGTAGAGCTGCTGACCGTGCTGGAGGGAGGAGGGGGAAACGGAAAGAAACGCAAAGAGAGAAAAGAGGAGGAAGAGAGAGAAATACGGGAAATGTTAAAAAATGTACTTTTTAAAAATTCTCAGCTCATGATCCCGGCTCAGGGTTGAAGTTAGACCCACTCTGACATCTGACTGACTTCTAATAAAGTAGCATTTTTTTCTGCACTGTGGCTGATTAAAACCTGTGTTTGTATTTAATGTTTTCTTCTTTAGTCACTTCACTCGAAGGCCTGAAGCACAGCATTCACTTGCTAACGTACATACAGTAAATGTCTGTATTGATTAACAATTACCAAGTAGAGTTTCAAGGGGTCACTGGTAAATCATCTCATTCTGTTAGAGCAGTCTCTCTAACAGAAATACGACAAGTGCTTATCTGAACGCCTTCAAACTCGGCACTGCACTTACTCACCTCCCCACCAAAAAACCCGCCAAGTGGGTCAGATGTATGGTTGTCGAGATGGGCAGCAGAGATTTGTTTAATTATTGGTAAGATGACCGATATCATCAATACCAGCATACTGCAAAACCACTACTACAAAACATGGAAATCTTTAAAAAACATAAAGGTTCAGTACTTCCTAAAACAAGCAGAAGGAAGTAGTACATGTGTTGGGGACTATTTTCAGCGGCGGATTAACCCACATTTGGTGCTTTGGGGGGTTTTTGTGGCAGCAGGAGGGTGTCGACATAAGCCGGAGCATGTGGGTTAATTTTAATGAAGGTACATGTTATCCAGAGTGACAGCACAGACTCACTGATGTGTTTTTAATAGTTTCTGGACAACAATAGAGCTCCGTGACACAGAAGGAAAACATAAATCAGGCTCTGACACCCACACAGTCAGTAGGATACTCTGTACTATCAGGTACTAATAAACACCGTGCTGAGGGTCATGGGGGCAAATACTATAAAAATATATATCTGACATCAATTTTAGATTCCTTCTGCTGTTATTGTTAAGGTTATCATTTCATTCAGATCAAAGTGGACATTTAAAGACATTGCCTTGGGCTTTAAAAAATTTATGCCAGCCATTTTTAAAGACAATTTTTGACATTTTAATAACCAGAACCTAATGACTTTCTCAGTAAAAATAACCAGCGGATTAAATACTTAATTAATCGCCCTATTCTGAACATGTTTCACCGCAGCTTCACTGGGAAAAAAAAAGATGAATTAAAAAGTTATTGTCCCTGAAAATGCAAATGAAAACGCCAATGAAATGATTAATCCCATTAAAATCAGGATAAAAATATCCCACTGCTGCTGGAGACGATCTTTATGAAATAAATATAAAAGCATACTGCAGAGCCTGGCTGCCTGCATTCATTATAAGCTCGACAGCTGAAGCCAAAAGAATTTTATTCACCGCTAATTAATTACAGTCAGATACCGTTAATGACCTCTGACAGCAGGCAGGAGTTGGTGGCAGCTTCATGCGTTCAGGTTAAGCATCCAGCCCCACGGTTGTTTTTCCAGGTGTCTGACGTTTGGGTAAAGGTTACCGCTCAGGTGTGATTCGCAGGTGAACGACTGAAACTGTGGGGCCTCATTTTGGAAATGTCATATGCTGATGGTGACCGGGTCTTCCTGTCGGGGTCAATAAGCTCCGAGAACTCCTTAAATTTAAATCTGAGAGCTTGGAAAGCCACTTCCACTTCTTAAAGGGAACCTATTAATATTTTTATTCTTGGACTCTACTGGAGTAGCTTTGCATGATTCACAGCTCAAAATAATCCTTATTTATCTTATACAGGGTTCTCAATTCATCCTCTGTCTCCTGTTTTAGCTCCTCCCCCTCCCTTCCTTCTGATTGGCAGGTGGGTGTGGCTTCTGTGCCTGGGATACCCCCTCTCTGACATCAACAGTGTTTAAAGCTTGAGTTTTTATGGCTCACAGAGAGTACTTGTACATACGCTGAGCTCATTATTTTAAAGTCTGGTCATGTTTTGTTTTAATTTGGCGCACACATAATTACACTCATGTTCCTGCTCCTTTAGCCAGTTAGCTCCATAGACTGTATATAAAAGATGGACACAGCCACCATGACATCACCCTTTGGTTTGTTTTGAAGCATTTTCGCCACCGCCATCTCAGCGTCTTGAATCTGAATGTGATGAATGACGGGCGACTACTGAGAAACTAAGGAACACTGTAAAGCATAGCCTGCTTTATTGTCCTTTTTGATTGTAATGAGATGATATTTTACAAATAAATTTCATATTTTATTCAGTATGATCTAAAAATTAGTGTCTGAGACCATAAACTCATCAGGAACGTGTTTACTGATGTCATAAATGAAGTTAGAAGTAGGGTCATTGTATGACCAGCTGGCCATTAGAAAGAATGCAGATTTAAGCCACTTCTACACTGGCTGCACTTTTCAGACCCCAAACATACACCCATCCTTTTTATACAGTCTACGGTTAAGTTATTACCTAGCAAAGATGTTGTAACCCAGCATCGTTAGCCGCGGGAAATCAGTGCTTCAACAATAACGTAAATTTATGCAGAAAGGTGCTCCAAAATGCATCTACTCTTCAGTCAACTTGGTGTGTTCAGCATCAAATCCTCTTCAGATATGTTGTTCTGTCTTCTGTGTTGCATTTTATTTCAATAATTTCCAGTTGCTAGTTCATCAGACTGGGATTACTGTGGTTCCCAATGTACCCATCTGTTCTGAAAGTAGTATTTAAATAAATTTACATAATTTAAACTCCCTGATCTACCACCAGCGGCCAATAAAGGCTGACAGAGGTTAGCAGTAAAGGCTTTTCCTGGAATTTCCTTCCAGATATTTGAGAAAAGAAAAAGCAGAGACCTCAGCAGGATTATAATACCTTCTTCATGAATGCGACATCTTGCTTGGAAATCTTCTCTCTTTTAATCTTCAGTGCTGAGACATTAGGAATGATTCTGCAACACAGATGGACATAAAAGCTTCATTAAACCAGCATCAGAGCCACTGGAGCCAGCACCACAGGGCTCGTGGATCGTGTAAACACCACAAGTGATGCTGTACCTGATGCCGCGCAGCTTGGCTCGATTGTCGTGGCGGTCGAGGATGTTGTGCAGGATCTCGAGCACCAGCTGCCTCAGCTCGCTGTCCTCCATCAGAGAGATGGAGAAGAGCGGGTCCAGGAAGGGAGGAGGCAAGGCCGTTGCCATGGACTTAGACTTGAAGCCAGAGGTCACCTGAAGTAGAGGAGAGAAGGTGAGAGCTGATTTATTGCGGCGTGAAGCAATTAATCCGCAGGGGAAAGGGCTCATCAACAAAGCTTAAAGGTTACGTTCACAAGCAGCTGAAAGTGTCCGAGTGTTGACCTTTCCCGCTGTTTGTGACTCTGATGTGATGATTTTCGATCAGCGTGAACAGCAGAAGACCTTCAACCAAATCTGATCGTTTTCACAGTTACTCTCCACATCAGCACACGCCCCTCACTCTCCCGTATTTTCCTGAGTGAGTGCAACCTGATGTGATGTTTGGAGATTTCAGACCCTGTAGAGGTTGGGACTTCACAGGTGATTCTGCACAATATGAGAAAAACTGTGCGGGCACTGAGGGCGGTTGCACATATAAACCAGAGCTTTTTTAAAAATATACCAAAATAATTTCAATGGACATAGTGAGACCTGCTGCGATTTGGAGAAAACACAGGAGGCGGAGCTGAAGGTAGCAGAGTTGAAGATGTTAAGATTTTCATTGGGAGTGACCAGAAGGGATTAGAAATGAGTACATCAGAGGGACAGGTCAGGTGGAGCGGTTTGGAGACGACGTTAGAGAGGCGAGGCTGAGATGGTTTGGACATGAAGATCAAGCTGCCAGGCAGGAGGAAAAGAAGATCACAGACAAGATTCAAGCAGGAGAAGGAGAGGATTGAAGGAAGACGTGCAAAGGGTTGGATGCTACGGGATAGGCTGTGATGGAGGCAGACGAACATTGCCTTAAAATGGCCGCCATGCTGCTCAGGGGGAGCAGGGCCTCCTTATGCATGTACATCTTTGGAGGCAGAGGTCCATACACAATAAAAACCAACACATCTTACTGAATTTTTAACAGATTTTTAAGCAGTTTGATTTGTTACAAATGCCAGAGCTGTGGCTGCTGCTGCAAACTGGAGGTTTCAGTGTTACTCGCTTTGTTTTGGTTTGGAACTGCATGCCAGCTTTTAGGATTATCATTAATTAACCTGACTTCAGAGATGCTGAAATCCTTAATGAAGGCAGGAGTTGAAGCAGATCTTCTCTTTGAACTGAACATCTGGTCAATGTTCAACCACTTGGTTTGTGCATTTCAGTTCGACTTATACATAAGCCCAGTCTCGTTATTTAATAACCACACCTCGTATATCTAGCCCTGCGATAGCCTGGCGACCTGTCCAGGATGTACCCTGCCTCTCGTCCTATGGCAGGCAGGATAGACTCCAGCCCCCTCACAACCCTGAATTGGACAAGTGGTTAAGAAAATGGATGGATGGACCTCACATATTGTATGTCGCCTTAAATGTAGACGTAGAAGTACAATCTGTATCTGCGATTCATTTCCAGCGGTCTGGTTTCACTCCCTCCCTGTGTTTCATGTTGCTTTTACACCTCAATGATTCAGCTCCAGCTTTCACCCTGACCACAAACCCTCAAACATCGAGGTTTTACCCCGATGGTCTCCAGTGTCATCAGGGTTTACACACTGACACCAAAACACACACACACTCCTTTCACTGCTAGGCCCCCATCTGCAGCAGCATGGCGTTATAAATACTTTGACCTTTCACCCCTCCTCCAGCTGCACTGAGAAGCAGGTGGTGGCTCGCCGAGGGGATATGAGGACAGACATCCGTAATGAAGCGGCGAGAGAGCGTGCATGGGCCTGCTGCAGTGCACGAGGGTGCAGTAGGAAAAGGAGTGTGTGTGTGTGTGTGTGTGTGTGCATCCCTGCTGGGTGTGTTGGTGCCACCTGTGCCTCCTCGTCTCAGGGAGATGAGGGTCTTTTACTGAAGCAGATAATGAAGGAGAAGGAAACGGCTTAATGGAGGCTTCAAGTGTTAAACAGCCAGAGCTCCAACATGGCCGATAATAAACACATGAAGAAGAACTTTATGTAACTGGAGAAATGTCATTATGGCACAAAAACACTTTTCAGAAAGGGAACTTCAATCATGTCTTTGATTAAATCAAACAGGCACACTTTAAATTTAGAGAAAATGATTCATTTTTATTTGAAGATGTCCAACGTATTCATCAGTGGATATTTTGGGATTTAATCAGACGGTGTGGGCGGGACTATGAGGTATTTTTTCCTTTTACATTTTCATTATTACAGCTTGGGCTTTTGTATGCAAGTGTCTTTGTCTCACTTCCATTAATTGTTCCGGTCTCACGAGCAGCACAGAGGGGCTAAAATAAATAAATAAAGGACTCACCATGATGAGGGAGCTGAGCAGCATGGTCTGGATGCGCTTGGTGCCCTGATGCCTGAGTTACACACAAAAATTAAGAAAATCAGTCAGAACCAACACTGCAATGATTTTTTACCTCTAAAATAGCAAATTTTGAACACAACATGCAGCATCCAGTAAAACCAGAGTTTTACTGGCACCTTGAAAGAAGCCAATAAAGTGCCAAAAGAGTTACTGAACTCGGCCTCTTCACCATGTTTGTGTTGCTGACGCCTCCTGCAGCATTTTAATGACCAATAATATGACGTGCTGTGAAGTTCAGACAGTCCGAGAGGTTTTTGCTTCACTTTTGGTGAGTGAAATTCTAGTATTTCATTAGTCTGTGACTTAGCACTAATTAGCATGTATATGTGTCTCTGTGATGCACCCCTACAGTTAATCAACGTATCACTCCACCCTCTTGTCCAAATATGGTCAACTTCTGGCTGCAAAAAAGCAAAACAGCGACAGCCAAAATGTAAAAGTTGAGGTTTCAAAAAGCATAGTCCAAAACAAAAAAGTGATGTCACAATGGCTACGTCCATCTTTTATATACAGTCTATGGTTATGACTAGATTTTGGATCATAGTTAGGAAAGTGCATTTTAAGCAGTGAAATCACGTTTCTGTCAAGTCATTGTTCCCATCATGTCAGCTCCAGATCAACATCCAACTTCCAAACATTTAATATCAGATCTTAATATCAGTGCAGTTCCTGTGTGAGGAGTAAAGGTGCTGCAAGCAGCAGGAGATCTTGAATGCTGACGTTTGAGGAGGATCTAAAGTGCAGCACTATTAGACCTTCACTTAGTAACATCAACAATCTGCAGGGTCAAATTTCTCTCCTCCAGAAATTACCCAAAAAGGAACAGAGAGAGAGAGCGCCTGTAGGTCTGTGAGGAGGAGGAGGAGGAGGAGGAAGACAGTGTTCATTTGATTTGGGATTATCTGCTCTTGCAGTCCTGAGGGATTAGCTTGTTTTTCTTTCTTTTTTTTTTGACCCCAGAGATGAGTCCACTGTGGGGTGTCCAGGAGGTGAAGTGAGGACAGATTAAGACACAGTTTTGATGAAGAAAAGTGTTTCAGAGTGTTATTCTTTAAAAACTGCTGCATGTCCAGTGTTACCATGCTACCGCTTTCAGCTAAAAATATCAGCACATGAAAGCAGCACAAACGTTTTTCATCATTTCAAATTCAAACACACACAGTTGTACTGAAGAATAAGGACCATATTACTTTTGAACTAACTTTGAAAGTAAGTAGATCTCACAGGGTCAAAGTATTGAAAAAGCTGACATTTTGACCTACTGACTATTATTTGTTGTCTGAATATAAAATTTAATAGGAAAAAAAAACTATTTAAAAAGAAAACTGCCAATCAACAGCAGCACCAGAAAACATATGAGCCAATTGTGCTGTTTGATTGGCACAAGCACACAGTTGACGTTCACGATGGTTTAACAGTGTTTTGGCAGGCATATCTACTGGTTATCGTCCGCCTGGAGGCGGTTTTTCTTTGTGAAAAGCTCTCAAGAGGAAACTCTTTTAATTTCAATGAGGACGATAGTACAGTAAGATAAAAGCCTTTATGAATACAGTTCCATTTATAAACAGTAACCACCAGACTTGTGAATGTACTGAAACTGGGAATGGAAAAAAAAAAATCAGTGTGCGGAGCCAGCATGTTTACAGCAAACAGCCCCTACACGCAGTGTTAGTGGCAGCTTCTCAGAGCTGTGAGCTGACTGGCTGCAGCACTATGAGGGAACCCTGGGGTCTTTGGATAATATATGTGTGACTCACCCAATCTTGACGGTGTCTATGTTGTGGCAGGGGGTCCCGTACACTGGCACTTTGCCCATGACAAACATCATGACTTCAGCTCGCTGGTAGTCTGGCAGATTTCCACCGAAGAAGCCTGGCAGGAACGCCACGAGAGACACGAGAAAGATGAGTCAGACCCCAAAGACTAAAGAAACACCTCCCCCTCTTCACTGTAAGGTAATCTTTGCCAACACATAAAAAGCATAAGCATTTTTGCACAGAAACCTGGAGGAATGAGTTCATTAAGAAAGACAAAACCTGAACCCATTCTTTAGTAACAGGAGGTTGTACCAATGGTCTGGATGATGGCGTTCTGGACGATCCGCTCTTCACTCTCTTTACCGCGGACGGACGAAACGCTGGAGTTGGAGTTCCTCCTCAAGCTCTCGCCCAGCTCGAAGTCCACACTCATCCTCAGGTGTTTGAGCAGAGTGTTGAACACCTCCAGCACTGTGGGACCTGCCGTCACACACGCGAGCAGGTTAAAATAAAATCAGAGAAAAAAATTAAACACACTTCTGGTAGCTGTTGGTTTCTTACACTAAAGAGATTGGATTCTGAATTCATGGACATTGGAAAAATAAAGAATGCACTCAGGACCAGATTTACAGACTGCATCAGTGCAAAACCCTCTTTCAGTGCTAAACAGCCACTGTCAGAATGAGTGTTATTTTAGTGGCTGGCCTTATCGCATATGTATTTGTAGGCGGGTCACTTTAAGTGCACAGGAGGAATTTAATTACAAGATGATTTACTGGACTAAAAAAAAAGGACCTCTTACTTTGCACCTGATGTAGCTGTGATAAAGTGCCTTGAAAAAGTGTTCATACCACACTGTCTTTTCCACGTTACAACCACAAACTTAAATGTATTTTATTGGGATTTTTTGTGATAGACCAACACAAAGTAGCTCATAATTGTGAAGTGGAAGGAAAATCATCACTTTTTACAAATAAAAATCTGAAAAGTGTGGCGTACATTAGTATTCAGGCCCCTGAGTCAATACTTTGTTGAACCACCTCTCGCTGCTATTACAGCTCCAAGTCTTTTGGGGTATGTCTCTACCAGATTTGCACATCGAGAGACTGCAATTTTTGCCCATTCTTCTTTGCAAAATAGCTCCACTTCAGTCAGATTGGATGGAGAGTGTCTGTGAACAGCAATTATCAAGTCTTGCCACAGATTGTCAATAGGACTTAGGTCTGGACTTTGACTGGGCCGTTCTAACACATGAATATGCTTTGATCTAAACCATTCCATTGTAGCTCTGGCTGTGTGTTTAGGGTCGTTGTCCTGCTGGAAGGTGAACCTCCGCCCCAGTCTCAAGTCTTTTGCAGCCTCTAACAGGTTTTCTTCCAGGATTGCCCTGTATTTAGCTCCATCCATCTTCCCATCAACTCTGACCTGCTTCCCTGTCCCTGCTGTAGAAATGCATCCCCACAGCATGAAGCTGCCACCACTGTGTTTCACGGTGGGGATGGTGTGTTCAGGTTGATGTGTTAGGTTTCCACCACACATAGCATTTTGCATGTAGGTCAAAAAGTTCAATTTTGGTCAGAGCTCCTTCTTCCACGTTTGCTGTGTCCCCTACATGGCTTGTGGCAAACTGCAAACAGGACTTCTTATGGCTTTCTTTCAACAATGGCTTTCTTCTTGCCGCTCTTCCATAAAAAACAGATTTGTGGAGAGC
>VUQI01020994.1:0-13232 GCA_015106735.1 Paratilapia polleni | reverse complement strand
ATGTGTTTATACACCATTTGCATTTAGTCATTAGCTATTATTAACTCTGTCTCTCTCCTATAGGTGTGCCTTTTTGTCCTGTCTCCCTCTGCTCTCTTCTGTTTCCCCTCATCCCCAACCGGTCGCGGCAGATGGCTGCCCCTCCTTGAGCCTGGTTCTGCCGGAGGTTTCTTCCTGTTAAAAGGGAGTTTTTCCTTCCCACTGTTGCCAAGTGCTTGCTCATAGGGGGTCATCTGATTGTTGGGGTTTTCTGTCTAATATTGTAGGGTCTTTACCCTAAAATATAAAGCGCCTTGAGGCGACTGTTGTTGTGATTTGGCGCTGTACAAATAAAATTGAATTGAATTGAATTAATAAGCTACTCTCTGTAGCTTTAAATATGAGAGTTGTTTTCTCATCTAAAACTTTATCACCAAGCACATAAGTGTTGTTCTCAAAGTCTCAGTCTATTTCTTTATAAAATAATGCATAGTCCAGTGGTTTTCAAACATTTTGTGTCCAAGGCGCACCAAAGGGCAAGCCAGAATTTCAGGGTACCCCTGTATTCATATTTGTGCGAAATAGCCAATATGTCATCTGAATTATCTTCAATTCTTCTTTTAACTCAATTCTTCTTTTTTCTTATGTATTGTCAGATGAAGGCATATGGGTATGCAGAGAATCTAGTATAAACATATGGAAATGTAACCCTGAAAAATGACATGAAAACATGAGTTGCAGTGGATTTTATATTCTGTTATCAGAGTCGGAAAGAGATAAGGGGGGAGTGTGTTTCCCAGGGCAGCTGAGGTTCTCCTACTAGAATGAAGGCATTGGTGCATTCCTGCTTTTATATTCTTGTTCCTTTCACTGACTCTTCTCTCTGTCCTTTGCTCTTTTTCTGTGCTTTCACTTTTTTCACTCATGTCTAATATATTCTCAATGAATATATAAGTTTGCAGCAGTGCTTTGAAGAGGCAAAAATAACACAAACACTGCTAATATCAATGTTTCTATCCCTCTTTTTCTTTCTTGCTTTGTTAGTTTATCATTATTTTCTTGGCTTCCCCTCCATCTGTACCCCTCATCTTATGTGCTTTGTTTATTTGACTCATTTTCTATTGGTTTTTCTATTTCCTGTTGAAACACTCCCTTGAAACATATGCACGCTCTTTCCAGCGAAGCACCATTTCCCCTCCACGGTCAGAATCTCTCACTTTGTCACTAATAACCGAATAAAACTTAACTGATGACTGATGAATGGATTAATTGCATTTGTTCAGCACTTCACAGAGGCTGTGTGTAGGCATTTTGTTTAAAGGTTTCTCTGATTTTGATTCATTTCTGTGGTGAAATTAGTGTTAAAAACTATTTATGACTGGCCATTGGCATGTCTTGCTGTGAGTCCTGGCACTTTCCCTCTGTAATCTTTTAAATGGTGTTCAGACAAATGCATTACTTTAATTAGACAGAAGGGGAAAGAGAGAGAGGGTGATTGCATAAGAGTGGCAGGATGAGGCAGCAGTCTGGAGCTCAGTGATGGATGAGGGGGGGTCCTTAGGGAAAGCCACCCAGGAGAGGAGGCCTCATTGTCAGCCTAGCATCAGTGGGATGCTCCCTTGGGTGACCCTGGGTCTAGAGGTGGTCGGAAAGAGGGTGAGGAGGGATAAGATGGATGAAGGCAGCAGTATATACACCAGCTGTGAACTGTATGAATTAACTATTCACTTGAAGAAGAAATGAGAGTAATGATGGATATACCCAGATGTCAACCCTTTCCTTACTACAAATAAGATAAAGGTTCTGCTTTGAAGCAGACTCAGATTTAGTTCATATCCATGCAGTTTGATGTAGTTTTAATTGCTGTCTCTTTATATAGCCACCATATGTTCTGCCACAATATCAGATTTTCCCTCAAAAAGAATCACTATAACAACTATTATATATAATAACTGTTATTGTGAAATGTCAGTCAGATTCATCTATATCCTTGTTTATTGTGTTTTGTCTCTATGGCAAATTAAACAGTTCATTTAAAATTCATAATGCTGTGGTTATTTGTCCCATTGTTTATCTGTGTTCTTCCACAAATAAGCAACTCCTAATCTGTTGTTAGTTTCATGTCATGAATTACCAAAAGCAACAGTTGAAATGACCTTCATCCTTTTATATATGTTTGTATTATATATGCATTTGTTTTCCTTATGGATCATTCTCTCCTTTTCAGGTGTTTCGAGAGGTACGCATCATGAAAACTCTGAACCATCCAAACATAGGTGAGTTAACTACAAATAATCATTGTTTGGTATGTGTGTGTTTCCATGCTGACCTTTGTGTTAACATCTCTTTCTCTGTGTGTTACAGTCCAGTTATTTGAGGTCATTGAGACGGAGAAGACACTTTACCTGATTATGGAGTATGCTAGCGGAGGTGAGTGACACCACCATCATCCTCATCATCATTGCCAAATATAGACTGGTGCCAATTAGCTTCATTACTTCTGAACTGTACATTCCAGCCAATGAGATAATTAATTTAGGGTATATACTCAATTTGCATTAGTGAGATCTTGTCTTTTTACTGCTCTAATATGTTCTCTGCTGTATTTTTTTGGGTGTCTCTATTCATCTTGCACTCAGGCATTGTTCAACAGTTTCCCATGCGCTAATCTATTTTTGCAGAGTCTTTATTATTCTTTCTTCTGTCTTCGTGATCCCTTAATCTCTCTCTGCTGCTCTCTCTGTATGTTGTGTGATCTCTTACTTCCAATACCTAATAAGGAGGCAGCAGCTCACCAGCCAACATGCAGCTCAGATCGGCTCAACTTCAGCCTGCTTCACTGTTTAAGAAATTAAATGTTTGGTGGGAGGACAGGCAAACAAAAGGATTTCATACTTTATGTTTCTTGATAATTAATTAATTAATGTAATATGAGTAGTTTGCTTACATTACATTTTTCATGTGTCTTGCCCTAGAAATATAGCACCACTGATTTTGTGCTTTCCTCTTACCCACACACCACCACATACACATACATTTACTCATTTCATTTAGGTTCCGACATGTGAGATGTGTAACATTTAAACAGGCATGGTGACATAGTAAAGACAGATGCAACCTGAATTCAAATATGTATATGTGTTGCAGGTGGAGGGAGATATTTGCTGATTAATGTGCACAGGTGTTGCAGCTCTGGGGGCTTGTGCATGCAAAAAAGAATGAGAACCAAAACTTTCAGTGTTATGAATTAACTTCCATACGCATTTAATATACAGAATCCTCTTTTTCTTTCAGGCGAAGTGTTCGACTACCTCGTGGCTCATGGCAGAATGAAGGAGAAAGAGGCCAGAGCCAAGTTCAGACAGGTCAGTAAAACTCCACCCACTGCTTGACCTGCCTGTTTGTATCTTCAGAATAGGAAAACTGCACTGTTATGGGCACCCATGAAGAGAGGAAAAGGACAGATAAAAGCTTCATGATTATCTAAAGTCACAGCTTAAACCCAATGTGTGAATTTCAGTAAACCCTTCAGATCAAATAAAAACAAACAGCAGGAGTGATTAAAATAAAAGAAATCTAGTCATCCGTTTTGGGGTTTTTTTTGTTGTTTTTTGTAACTGCACTATATCGTTGTTCAAGGTGGGCTTTGGATTGTATGAAAGGAGCTCCTAGTTTAGGAACCATTCATTTGAAAGAACAACATTATGTGCAATTATCTTCTCTTGTTTGAGATCATTTTCTCTTTCTATCTCCTCAGATTGTCTCAGCGGTGCACTACTGTCATCAGAAGAACATTGTTCACAGAGACTTGAAGGTGATTACCCAGTACTGTAGCACAAAAGATTAAAAATGTTCCTGTGAGATAAGCAGAACTCTGAATGTTAATGTCTGTGTCCATTATTAACAGGTAACTGAATTACCTGAAATTATGTTCAAACATTTTTTTAAGCTATAATGCTTAATTTGGCCCCAAAGTGTATTATGCAGTACAATTGGAAGAAAATATAACGCTTCACTTTTAGCAATGCTAAAAGATAAATAACAATCCATTAAATTTGCTAGTTTTGGTAAAATGTTTCTACTGTATATTCATAGTCTTCCACTGTTTTACGATGTTTCCTGCAGGCGGAAAACTTGCTACTAGATGCCGATTCCAACATCAAAATAGCCGACTTTGGCTTCAGTAACGAGTTCACTGCGGGTAATAAACTGGACACGTTCTGTGGCTCCCCGCCCTATGCTGCCCCAGAGCTCTTCCAGGGGAAGAAGTATGACGGTCCAGAGGTGGACATCTGGAGCCTCGGGGTAATCCTGTACACGCTAGTCAGTGGGTCCCTGCCCTTTGACGGACAGAACCTAAAGGTGGGTGACATCAGGCCTGTGTTTGTCAGAGAGAAATGCCATTCGAGGTGACTCAGAGCTTACAGCCTTAGCCTCAGTTTGATATTTTTTTCCTTCATTTAATTAAAGAATTATATCACAGAAAAATAATGCACCATGGAGACATTTTTATACATTAATTTTAGATACAGTCATCTGTCTCAGCACTGTGCCTCTGAAACTCAGATCATTAGGGAGAGAGAAAGGTCCCATAAGGAAAATTTGAACAGTTTCTCATTTTGCTAAAACTCTTGTAGCCATAAGATGTCAACTACAATGTTGACTGGTTTTAATTTGTCTGCAGCTTGGTCAAAATTTATATTGTAACAGTCAGTGTTCACACCAAGTGCTAATCCATTTAAATGAATGTGAAAAATAATTATAAATAGCTGTTAATCATGCTGAAATTCATGGTTCACTCTACATTTACAGTTTCAGTATCACATAACAGATGATTCTACAAAAATAATAAGCCCTTTTATTTAATCATGTTATTATTTTTACATTATTGTTTTAATGCACCTGTCGTTTAAACTTATGGTGTCTGGATGTGTGTTGTTTTCAGGAGCTGCGGGAGCGTGTTTTGAGAGGGAAATATCGTGTGCCCTTCTACATGTCTACAGATTGTGAGGGAATCCTGCGCCGCTTCCTGGTCCTCAACCCCGCCAAGCGCTGCTCGCTGGAGGTTAGGACAAAAGTTTATTGCACAATTAGTAGAATAAATACAGAGTGCATATACAAACAATGTCCAGAAGGATAATACAAATGTCATATTTGTAATATTTAGCTATATGTGCTGTGGGTATTTTCGGACTACTCAGATTAGTCAGTTTTGTTTAAGGAGCTTAAATCAAAAGATTTAAAAGTTTTAAACAAATCAAACATTTCACACCTTTTATAGCAGATTTAACCTTTCTGTGGCTGTGTTATTGTAATTCTTATCACTTTCTCTTGTTTTTTTTCTTATTACTAGCAAATAATGAAAGACAAGTGGATTAATGTCAACTATGAAGGTGACGAGCTGAAGCCCCACGTAGAGCCTGTGGAGGACTTCAATGATACCAGCCGTATTGGTGAGAAATACCTTGATCACTAATTTATTTTCTTAATAATTTACCACCACATCATTAACTGATAAGTGTTCTTGAGGTCAGTCAAGTGAAAGGTTACAGAAATATTTAGTAAGGCCCTGTGTGCAGAGTTCTTGTCCCTGCACCTTTGGAAGAATTCTTCTTTATTTTGTGGGAGGCTATGGAAAAAAATAATAGTGGGTCATGTTCAAAGTGGCTGTCTGGATGTTCAAAGCTGGCATTTTCAGCCTTTGAGCAAGTTGTGGTATGTAATAGGCTAAGCTTCCTATGCAAAATGTCAGTAGGATGTCACCACAATAATTTTAAACCATCCAGAACCTTCCATTATACAGAAGTTCAGCCTGTAGGATTGTGGAGTAACTGTTTTTATCTTGATTTGTCTTGTTTTAGATGTGATGGTTGGGATGGGCTTCAGCAGAGAAGAGATCAGAGATGCGCTGGTCAGTCAAAAGTACAATGAGATCACTGCCACATACCTGCTGCTGGGACGCAAGAGTGAGGTGAATGGATCAGTTTGTTTGCCTGTTTCTTATGCTTCTGACATTAAAAATAATGAAAATATATTAATAAACTGTCATGGTTAATACTTTAAAATTGTGTTTATATATCACTGAAACAGGATGGAGAAGATAGTTGTGGTGCCAACACTTTTTAATTTGTTTACAGTTGTGATGTGCTACAGTCATGAAACCCAGCCTAATATAGACTGACACATGAACTGGATTAACCCGCCCTTTGTTTGCTTTGGGCTGATAAACAGCAAGATCAATGCCTGAGTCCAGTCACGCTGTAATTTTGTCTGTCTGTATGTGTCTGTCTCTCAGACTGAGGGCACCGAGTCTCGGTCTGGCAGCAGTTTAAGTCTGGCTCGAATCCGGCCCGGCACCATCACCAATGGTACAAGCAAACACTCCACTTCCTCTTTCTCTTCGGGTGCACAGTCTTCCTCTTCCGGCCATAAGGCGCAGCGCAGTGCCTCCACGTACCACCGCCAGAGACGACACTCTGATTTCTGTAAGGCAAAATATTAAGACTGATGAGTTTGTTTCTATTTATTCTGAAACTTTGAAACTGTGCAGAAAATCTACCTCACTGAGAACCGTTTACTCTGTTAGGTGGTCCAGCGGTTCCAGGGTCGACGCACCCCAAACGAAGTCCCAGTGGTGTAGCTGAAGGGGCGGTGCTTAAAGAGGAGCGGCTGTCGATACGCAAGCCAGGCACCAACACTGTTGGCTCCCGTAGCATCCCGACCCCCTCCAGTCCCATGGTTAGCTCTGCTCACAACCCAAATAAAGCAGAGATACCTGACCGGCGCAAGGAAGTTAACTCAACCACGGTAAGACCAAAAGATTTATTTGCGGGTGGAGAGGAATTGTGTAGTGTAGCCAATCAGTCACTTTTAATTGCTTATGAATACAACAGGTACAGATGGCAGAGCCCTTAACAGTCCACCTAATCCAGTTACCTCAGATTACAGCCCTTTGAGGCTACATTAAAATAAATATAATGGGAACCAAAAACATTAATATCCTCCACAGATTAGAGAGAAGCAGAATAGTAAAATTTTTACATATTTTGAGATGAATCATCCGATTAGAGATTAAGCATGAGAAATATAGAGCATAGTGTATGTAAAGAGTTGAAGACTGCAGTCAGATTAATCTCAGATTAACTCTTTAATGTTCTCCACAGCAGATATAAGCAGAGCTCAGGGCCGTCAGAGGTCAATCCAGGGAAATCTTTGTTTTCAAATAATCTCAACTAGTAGTACAACTTCTTCCTGAATTTCACTCAGTTTTGAGTCTCTTTTTGCTTTGGGTGGTAAAGCATGACCTAAGACACAGTTTTTATTTGTGTCATAGTTCATTTCACTAAATTTATGAGCTTCTGGGTTTGATTCTTTCTCCAGAATAACATCCCTGCTAGTGCTATGACGCGAAGGAACACATATGTGTGCACAGACCGATCAAGCACTGATAGACACTCCCTGCTACCGAACGGCAAGGAAAACAGGTGAGAGTTGCAAATGTTTATTTGAGCCATCTCATGTCCATCTTTTATTATTTATAAGGTCCACTCAGAGGGAACTAATGAGATCTTTAAAAATGCAGACATTTTGTTTTTTCTTCATTTCACAACAGGCCTCTTCTGAAATAGTTTAAAAATAAAGCATGAGGCAGATTAGCTTTATTTACATGAATATGGACACAGCCAATAACCACAGAGCATACTGTATATGTATAAATATATTTATTAGTAGCACTGGGATTCACCATTATCATTAAGACACAGCCTGTTTAATTACCTGTGCTGAAAGTCACTTCAAACCTGAAGATTCTCTGAAAATCTCTGGGTTACATTTATAAATTGTTAATTCTGGATAGCTACCCCCCTCACCTCAGTTCAGACAGCTGTTTTGTATCTAAACTCCCTGAAGATCCTTAAAGGCTGTGAGTTTAGTGTAGAATTGGGGCTTAGGCTAATGAAATGGCTGGTTTTGATGGCTTTTAAACAGAAAAAGAACAGCAGTGTGAACCTGCACACTGATTCTATTTTAACTATTTTTAACACTCTGGGAAATACATTTTTATTAATTGTAAATACAGTGTGAAATGTTACTGTAATAAGTTTGTTTGTAAAGACTAGTTTGACTGGTACACCTTGTCCCCTTTAGCACAAAGCTTAGCATGTTTTTGGCCCTGGGTGTTTCACACACATTTTGTCTCTTCAAGAAAGGATAACGGGCTTAACACTGTGCATCAGTGGGTTTGTCTTTGTTCTGTGTGCAAGTTTGTGTACCCAGTGTGAACTGTCTGTTGTTATGACAGATGGTTGTCTGCTCGTCAGTCTCTGAGCATGGCAGTCACCGTCCCCTCTCTTGCTGTGTCTGTCTCACTCTACTTCTCTCTCTCTCTCTCTCTTTTCCTGTGGTCACTTTCTCACTTTCAGTCTGGCTGGTTTGTTTTCTGCCCTTCTGTCTCTTTATCATGTTTTAATTTTGCCTCTCAGAGGGAGAGCCCGAAGGTTTCTGTCTATCGTCTAACTTCCAGTAAAAAAATTTCTGCACAGATGGGGGGGGGATTAGGGGCAGGTACATAAAAGACGGATGGAGTTTTTATGTCTTAGACTCCAGGAAAGCCGTGAACAAAAACACGAATAAGTGTTTGTACAAATTTGGTAGGGGGAGGTGGCAAATGGCAGGAAGAAAAATGCCAAAAAATTCCTGTCGTGTGAAATCCGTAAACTGTACAAACGTGTTTATCTACCGCAATGCTTTCTAAGATAGAAACAAACAAGAGAGGAAAAAAAAATAAAATCAACTGGTGCTTTGGATGAAATGCTGAGTCACTGCTGTTCAGGAGATGGTTCTCTCCTCCGTTTACTCTCCTATGAGCAGAGAAGACAACACACCCCACACTGTTCAGTTTAGGCATTGCACCGAGGCAGTATCCTCTGCTGTAGCTCGCTGTTATGATTTAACAGGTGGTGGTAGAGCATATAGGAGAAATGGAGGGAAAAAGGTGCCATTAAAAACCAGGGAAGGGTGAGGAAAGCAGAAAATGGGGGGGGGGGGGGGGGGGGGGGGGGGGGTGGAGGAGGGGGGGGGGGGGGGGGTGTCGGGTTCTGCCATGTCACACAGGTCCGGCATTACAGCCCCTCTCCAAGGTGGAGGGTCATCTCCAAGGCCCTTGGGATAGATAGATAGAAGGATGGAGAGATGATGCAGGGAAGGGTTGTATGAAGAGAACTAAGGATGAGTGATGTGCCAATGACAAGAGAGCCTGTCCCATGCCCCAGATGGAATGATTATCAAGTAGTCCAGAGAGCCGCGATGAATCATTCTTACTCCATTCTGCAAAATGCACCGTCACTCAGCCAGACAGCCAGCCGGTCCGTCAATCGGTTAGCCAATCAGTCAGTCAGGCGGGCAGAAAGGAGGCTGATTCCCTCCGACTTGGACGCCACTCGCTACAGAAAGCTGGCAAAAGTGAAAACTACTCAAAACACAAAGCTCTATTCAAATTAGCACTCAAAGAAATAATCTGCTGGCTAATTTATTTGTCATATTCCTAGTTTTCCTCCATTAATTGGCATGTGACCAGTAATGGACAGCTGTAATTTGTGGTCACATGGGTGCCAGAGAATTCAGTCTTTTTTTTTTGTTTTTTACTGGAGCCAAAACATGTGGCTGACTGGGGACCCTGAATTGATATGCACAATCACATTCCTCGGCACCAGGGGTCTGCAGCACAGAGATTGAGCAATCGCAGCCCATTAGGCTTCAATGAATTATGGCGATTGCATCTAAAACATTTATGCAAACACTGTTGACTTCTGCACACGTTCAGATAAACTTTACTTCTTCTTACAAAGATATACACAGACTGCAGCTCACTAATACTACATGTACAGGAGTGAGCATTAAAAGATAAGAGATTGTATGACGACTGGATACATCCACAGTAGACAAAAAGGCACACATTCACATTCACTCACGTGTACACTGGGGAATATACACATTCAAACACACTCAAGTTAAAACACATAGTGTCACACAATGTGCTTCCTAATAAAAACACTTGTGGAGAGTGATGAGACGGTAACCTCCTCCCTCCACCCATTCCAACTCTGGGCAGATTGCATCACTATCCGTCAGCCAGACTCCGACAAACAGCAATTACCCCAATCGACAGATAACGAGAGCAAGGCCATCACTCACAGCCAGGACGCCCCATAAAGCAGCCAGACATTACCATGAAGGAGTCATTTATCTGCTTCTCCTCTGCCCATCCCCCTTCTACTGCCACTGCACCCTACTCTGATCTTTATGTCTACTACCTGTTCATACCACAAGCTTTAGGGGTGGGCTTTAGGCTTCAACTGAAGAGAGGTAGGATGGAGGCCTGAGGCTAAAGGGAGCAGGATGAAACTGAACTGACAGCTACCACAAGGGTCAAGGTTACCACCTTCATGGCTTAAGATGCAGTTTCTTTAAAGGCACCTACAGAATAATGTATTAATATATGCATTTCCATCATAGACTGTGTATAAAGGATGGACGTGGTTTCTAGGTCTCAAAAATGAAGCCAATCCAGAAGTGCATTAAACTTGCATTCTTTCTAATGGCTGAGAGGGGGCAACTCCTGTGGCTGTTAATGAGAAGTACAGTCTCTATTAGTGATCAGAAATTAAGGGTGATGTCGCCGTCACCATGGCTATGTCCTGTTTTTTTTGGATTTTTTTTAAATTCATATTTTCTACCTATATTTATTTGCCTTTTCCCTTCATTTCACCTGTAATGGACTGGCATCCTTTATAGGGTGTACCCTCCCTCACACCCTATGAGAGCTGTGGAGAAGGAGTCATATATCTTAGGGTCATTTACGCCCCATGACCCTAAGTTGGAGAAGCTGCATGTCATTCACCCTCATCCACCCTGTCTGCTTTACACAGTCCTGTTAAACGAAAGCCTAAAGAGGCAGAAATAATTCTTTAAAAAATAAACTACAATTGATAGATGGACTTCATATCACAATCAGAAACAAAGAGCTTAAAATACTGCATAAAAAATGTTGAAGTATAGTGCATCAATAAAACAAAAATGTGACACGGTGGGAATTGTATGTCTGCATTATGTCTATGCTGTAGGTACACTGTAACCGCAAACCCTTCTGAAACCCTACGCCACAACTTACGCTGTAATCTGGCATGCAACTCACAAGAAATGTAACCACACATCGCACAACAACTGCGATTGGCCCATTCCTGCACATTTCCGGCTATTACTTCTTCTGCTGTCTTTTTTTTGAAACAACTGTAAGAGAACGGATCAACTCAAAGAGAGAAACTTCACTGACAGCTGGTGTTTTCAGTGGTGAAATCGCAGAGCAATGAAGGAACACAAAGCACAAGTATAAATGCTGGCAATGGAACTGGCTGTTTGCGTAGGCTACATCTTAGGTTCAAAATAGACTGAATACAGAAGTTATGAATTAAGCTTCAGACTTAGCAAGTAAATCATAATCCATGAAGCATGTGCACATTCACTGAAGATTTCACTCCACTCGGGACAAAAATGAAAGCGACAGTAGGACTGTAATGCTCCTCAAATTCATAAATAAAACAACTGTAGCACTCTTCTTTTTCAGGGGTTTAATTAAATGTGACTGCAGAAACGCCACAACTATCATATCTCAATGCACCAACTCCTAACATTCACTGAAAATTTGTTCATGGAAACGCTACAAATTTCACTAGCTTCAACAGTGTCTTGGTGTTGTTTTCAAAGCTTATCGTAATATTAAGGGGATATTAATCCTAAAAGACACATTTACATAAACAAATGTGACTGTTAGGATACCAGTTGCAGTTGTTTGGTTTACCAAACACCATACCTCTCACCAAATTCAGATCCAATAACCTACAAGCAGCACTGCAAGCATTATAACCCAATGTGAGGCTTCACCACATCCGTCATATGGCTAACACCACAGTAGATATGCCAATATTCTTCTGGACTTCCACTATACAGCTGACAAGGATTAGGTTGAGATGATTTAGGGTTGTCCTGAATAACATTTTTTTTGGGCTTCGTAGCTTTACTAATATTCAACAATGAATCATCGAAGTGTCGCCAGTCGAGCAGGGGTTGGGGCGGGCTTGTCAACAACTACTCATGTCTAGTTTTACAACCACAGAAAATCTCCATGCACAAATGACACACAATGCCTGTGCTGTGATTTCAGTTATATGTATATGTAAAATGATAACTCAGAGATAAGCAACAACAGAAGGTCTGTTTTTTTCTTTCAAACTGTGCATCATTTATTCAATGAACACAGCTGTGAGAAAGACCACTGCTGATCTCAGTGTGAAGCAGTAGGATCTTTGCTATGCCTTTCTTGAAAATGAAGAAAAGAAAATCTGTCACTACAGGCACAGCGGGTACCTAAAGTATGGAAAGATGCTGTTTTAGTCCCCGTTCCTAAATCCTGCAATCCAAAAACTCTAAATGATTTCAGACCAGTTGCTCTTACATCAGTGGTGATGAAAACACTTGAAAAACTGGTGAAGACAGAGATTGCAAGGAAAACTGAGCATGTGCTTGATCCCAGTTTGCTTACAGGCCACATACGGGAATAGAAGATGCCACAGTAACCTCGTTAAACCTAATTGTTAAACACTTGGAGGGAAAAGCTTCTCATGCTCAACTACTGTGTGTTGATTTTTCTTCAGCCTTCAACACAATTCAGCCTCATATTTTAATCAGAAGGCTTTTAGAAACAGTTTGACCTGAATAACAATCTCTTGGACTAGATTCTTGACTCCTTAACAAAGAGCAAGTTTTCTTCCAGGATAACCTTGTACGTGGCTTGATTCATGCGAAGAGCCAGGCTGAAGTTTGCAAAAGACCATAAGGATTGGACCATAGCGGACTGGAGTAAAGTCATCTTCTCTGATGAGTCGAATTTCCAGCTTTGTCCAACACCTGGTCGTCTAATGGTTAGACAGAGACCTGGAGAGGCCTACAAGCCACAATGTCTCGCACCCACTGTGAAATTTGGTGGAGGATCGGTGATGATCTGGGGATGCTTCAGTAAGGCTGGAGTCGGGCAGATTTGTCTTTGCAAAGGACGCATGAATCAAGCCACGTACAAGGTTATCCTGGAAGAAAACTTGTTGCCTTCTGCTCTGACAATGTTCCCCAACTCTGAGGATTGGTTTTTCCAGCAGGACAATGCTCCATGCCACACAGCTAGGTCCATCAAGGTGTGGATGAAG
>VUQI01020992.1:2731-19172 GCA_015106735.1 Paratilapia polleni | reverse complement strand
ACAAATTTTGAAAAAAAAAAAAAAAAAAAAAAAAAAAAAAAAAAACAGTAAAACAAATTTTAAAAATAAAAAAGGTGTGTGGCAATTTATAACGGAGCATTTATTTAAGAGTACGTTTGCCGATATTTTTTTGAAATAGTTGATGTTAGTGCCATTAATGTCTCGCCTACATTTCCCATAATGCAGTCGGCGCGGCTCGTTTCCGGTCCTGCGCCGTTTCTGGAGCGGATTGGAACCCGGAGTCAGGATTCGATAAATGAAGGGTTTTTGCGGAAAAGGTAACGTGTTTCCCAACTAATATACGTCGGCTTTCTACAAAATGGAGGCGCACTTTTGTAGTGAAAGTGCAGCTGGTTCGTCCGGTTCGCTCCGAGCTTATCCGAAACGCCTCCACTGCTCACTACCCGCCGTTGAAAAGCATTGACTCCGGTTTGGGGGTTTGCGTCTCCGGTCCATCCGCCATGCCGACTGTTCTTTGTTACATTTTAGCAAAGAGGAGCCGCGCAGATCGGAGTTAAAACCCGGCTAGAGTTTGGGAACGACTCAAATCCCGGATCCCGCCTCTTCCCCGGGTTGCATACCTTAATATGCACGCTTCAGCTGTTAACGCGTATACCAAAAAGCAGTTACTGTTTTCATAATACAGTAGTGTGTAACCGGGAGGGCTGATGCATTCAGGTACAGCTCAAAAGTCCCACATTAAATGAGTGTGCAGGCTCGGAACTTCAAATACATCCAGAAACACTCCTTAAAGTAGTTCCTTTATATAAATGTACAGTAAAACTCAGTGTGAGCTGACTGCTGCTCAGCTCTCTGTTTCCTGCTAAATCCCTGACAGAAACACTTTCCCTCTATCTGTAGGTTGGCATAATGGCTGAACAGACACCAGATGAGTTCATCTGTGAGTATGATTCCAGCCCTTACTGTCCTCTGTGTGTGACAAAGTGTGAGAGCAGACTGAAGACAGATGTGATGTGTATGTATGACAGGGTGCGAGGACTGTGGCCAGTACCATGACTCTGAGTGTCCTGAACTGGGGCCGCTGGTGACCGTCCGGGACTCCTTCGTTCTCAGCCGAGCTCGGTGAGTGACAGCTGGAAGTGTGAGCTGGGGATTTGAGCCATCCTTTGAACTGATGTTTCTTTTTAAAGATTCGATCAGAGCAAAACCAAAGGAGTAGAAAGATCAGTCCTTGCTTGTTCTGCCAGACATCCTGACCTCCAAATTATAAATCCCATTCATGTGTCACCTTATTAATGTTCTAGACCTTGCAATGAGATTCTCGAATTATCCCATTGTGGATGGTTAAGTTTCTGCCACTTGAAGCTCCATCCCGCATGTGCTAAATTTCTAACTGTAGAAAAATCCACATTTTTTTTTAAAAGGCCCTCAACATCTTTCTCTTACAGTTTGTGCTCCCTTTCTTTGTGTACATTTGTGCGGGTGTCCCTTTTCTCTCTATGCTTTCTTCTCACCGGCAGTCACAGCAGATGGCCGCCCTCCCAGAGCCTGCCTCTGCCCGAGGTTTCTTCCTGTTAGAAGGGCGTTTTTTTTTGTTTGTTTGTTTGTTTGTTTGTTTGTTTGTTTTTTTCTCTCTCTGCTGTTTCTAAGGCACAATTGGATCATAAGGGCTTCGATCTATAATGTTGCAGGATGTCACAAAATGGCTCATAAGGCCCTGAAAAAATGGGAGGACACACCGTTTTTCAGCAGTATAACAAAGTAATAAGTAAACTGAATCAAGTTAAATGCATAACAAAAGCACAGATCTACTGGGTATGTGTGTGTGAGTGATGTAAGGTGCAGGAAAAACAACATGAACATGAAGGAACTGAAAAGAAACTAAGGGATCATAACAAGGCAGCCAGGCAGGAGAGCAAAAGGGCAAGTGAAATATCAGCCACAGATTTATAGTCTGGGGAACATTAGGCCCCAGGTGGTCCCAGTTCAGCTCAATTTATTTATATAGCACCAGTTCACAACAACAGTTTTCTCAAGTGCTTACAACGATCACATGATTCCCCTATGAGCAAGCACTTGGCGGCGATGGTGGGAGGAAGAACTGCCTTTTAACAGGAAGAGACCTCTAGCAGAACCAGGCTCAGGGAGAAGCAGCCATCTGCAGTGAAAGGTTTGGGGGGGGGTGTTGAGGCAGTTGGCACTGACAATCTGCCCCACCCACCGGGTACCTGAAACGCATGCAGAGGAGAGGAAAGAGCACATTAGGTTATAATTCTGAATAGACACTAATTATAAGTTAAAAAAATTAATGTTTAGCTTATTGTGAAGATGATACAAAAGATTGTTTTATGTGGTTTCATAACTTACATACTATGTTGCTCTTGTCCTGGATCAGGTCGTCTCTTCCAGACAGCCTGGAGATCAGAGAGGTGGGCAATGGTGAGGAGGGGGTGTTTGTCCTGCACAGGCTGGTCAAGAGGACCCGATTTGGGCCCTTTGAAGCAAAGAGGGTTCCCCATCTGGAGAAGGAAGGAGCGTTCCCTTTGAAGGTGCATCCTGATGAATTCTGAACACGAGGAAACACTTTACGCTCTGCTTTAAACTTTGTGGGTGAATGTGACTTTTAACTTTAACTTCCTTCCTTCTTAATCCTCTGCTAATGGGCAGATCTTCAAGAGGGATGGTGTGGTGGTGTGTTTTGACTCCAGCTGTGAAGAGGACTGCAACTGGATGATGCTGGTACGACCTGCCACTGACCACAAACACCAGAATCTGACAGCTTACCAGCAGGACGACGACGTGTACTTCAACACCTCCCAGGTATCTTCCTCCACCTTAAACCTGCGCTGCTCATTCATTTCTGTAAGAAGAAATCCATTGTCCATTGTTCCTTGTGTATACCTGTCACTGCTGTGGGAGTTTTTCCTTCCCACTGTTGCCAAGTGCTTGCTCATAGGGGGTCGTCTGATTGTTGGAGTTTTCTGTCTAATATTGTAGGGTCTTTACCCTAAAATATAAAGCGCCTTGAGGCGACTGTTGTTGTGATTTGGCGCTATATAAATAAAATTGAATTGAATTGAATTGAATTGCTGTGTGTTTCCCAGGATGTGCTGCCAGGAACAGAGCTGAGAGTCTGGTATGGAGCGTTCTACGCCAAGAAGATGGAGAAACCCGTGCTGAAGCAGCCACTGCCTCCGCCAGGTAGATTTATTTGCAGCACAGATGCTGTGTTGGGGTACCATGGAAACAGAATGGGTTATCTTCTAGTTTTTCTCTCTGTTAATCAGATGTGACAGCTCCATCTGCTAAATCTGAGATCTTAGAGAAGAGTGGAGCCCACATGCCCCCAGTGGCTGAAGACAACAGTGCAGGTAAGATAATTAAAAACATCCACCACCTCCACTCCGCATGTCTTAAAATGTTTTCTCATATTTTAACTAAGTTTATGATTATAATCCTCTTCTCAGATGTTTTTACTGCATCAGTTTTCAGCAGTTTTTCTCCACAGTGAGTCCAGCAGGAATGGGACCCTGGCCATTCAGCCATTCAAAAGATTCTAAGCTGAACAAAATGCTGTGTCATGATCGCACGCACTGACTCATCTTACCTCTTTTCTGTGGATCACAGGCGACATGCTGAGTCACCTCAGCGAGGTAAAGACGGTAACTGTGCTTCCCGCAGAGCCACTCCCGCCCCAGGGGGAAAGTCTGGTTGGTCCTGATGAGGAGGAGGGCAGCCCCCCTGCAGCTCAGCTCGGCCCCAAGAGAGGGCAGAGCCGAGGGAGGAGAGCTAAGGGGCGCAGGCCCGGTGCTCCAGCTGCAGCAAGCAAAAACAGAGGTGAGAAGAGGGAGAGAGATTCAGGCTTGAGCAGAAAAGAACTTGGAAAAACTTGTCACATGGTAGAGATGGTTCTAAAGAAGATGCGGGATAAGCCAGATAGGATTTGGTTTGAGTACAGAATACAGACATGAAACAATCATTTGGAATCAAAAGAAATTTAATTAGGAAAAATAGAAAAAAGAAAAGATACTAGTAATTCAGATTGAGCGCTCACTCTCATAGCAAATGCTTCAGGAAAATTAGTATTTTCAATCTGTTACTGAACAAAACTATTAGAGTCTCATATGCATCCACCACCTTTGTTCTGAATTTCTGAGAGAGCTCTTTAGGTTTTAGCAGTGAGCAAAAGAAAACCGTGCAACGTAGATGTCAGAGGTTTGAATAGGACAGGTCTAACCACTGGCACGTAAACTGGAATCCCTGATTCTATGAAAATGAAAAAAATGAAATGACTACAAAATGTTAATTTAATGTGCTTTTCAGTTAAAATATATTCCCTTTAATTGTTGGCACTGTTTTGAGTATGATCAAGTATTTGCATGTCTAGATATGTGAGAGAAAAAAATGTTTCCAGTTTTTCTACTCCACTGTTTTCACACATGAACTTCAGACAATTTCAGAGGAATCAGGTCAGGATATTTTCAGTTTTCAGTTGTGCTTTCTCACATGTAGCATACAGCAGGAAAGAGTCCGCTTCAAACGCATTTGCACTGCTGACAGTACTCAGTGTGGTTTTTAGGTGAGGGAGCTGCCTGGGTGGAGCATTCTGGAGGCAAGGCGACCACTCATTAGATGTGAATGTGTTGGCTGTGCTAATCGCACGTCAAGGCAATCCGACATCACACAGACCTTTTACTGAAGTACTGGCAGATTAAAGACTGGCTAACAGATGTTTACATTCACACATGTACCTGTATCAGGTAATGCCTAGAAAGGTTCAGGGCTGCAGGGCATGTGTGAGAACAGAAATACCCTCTTAGTCTTCGATAACCAGAATGACCATGGCAGGTGTATTTGTTTAAAAAAAAATATAGAAAAAATTAGATTGTTCTTATCCACATAGGTTGTAGATTTCTGTAGATTTCTCTTTGATATTGAGTTCCTGATGTGTGCAGATGTGAAGCCTCCACTGGTGAGCTCAGAGCCTGAAGCTACAGAGGCGGCGGCAGCAGCAGCGGCAGAGAACAGCGGCCTGCTGAGCACTCCAGACAGCGGGGCTGTCCTGAAGAGACACAGAGCAAGAGAGCACAAGAGGGTTTACTGCTGCTCCCTCTGCAACAAGGTCTTCCAGAACAGCAGCAACCTCAACAGACACATCCGATCTCATGGTATAGTTCTCCAGATAGAGTTAAATTCAGAACGGGTGGATGTACAGTATTTATTAAAGAATCCTTTCATGTGTGGCCCCAGGTGATAAGCTGTTCAAATGCGATGAATGTGACAAGTTGTTCAGCCGCAAGGAGAGCCTGAAGCAGCACATCTCATACAAGCACAGCAAGAACGTGGTAAGTGACACTCCAGATTGCTGCATCAAGGGTTTCAGCCACTCTGCTTGTTAAAGTTGTCATGTTTTTATATGCTCCCAACAGCCTGACCAAGAGTACAAATATAAATGCAACACATGTGAGAAGTCTTTTCGCCTGGAAAATGCCTTAAAGTTCCACAACTGCCGTACAGGTAGGTTTTTGGGGGGTTTTTTTTTCTCTTGTCCAGTTTTGTCATTGTTTCCAATCACACTCCTGCCAATCCAGTTTGATTTTTGTTCCTTCTATCCAGACGACAAGACGTTCCAGTGTGATATCTGCTCGCGATTCTTCTCCACCAACAGCAACCTCTCCAAGCACAAGAAGAAGCATGGCGAGAAGCTCTATTCCTGTGAAATCTGCAACAAGATGTTCTACCGCAAAGACGTGATGCAGGAGCACCATAGAAGGCATGGTTTGGGTGAGTACCATCAGAGCAGGGAGACAAGTTTGATTCTGAATATTATTTAAGTCTGTCTTTCATTTTCAAAGTACTTTTTTTTTTTAAGAAAGATGAGGGAAAAAATGTCCCAGACTGAGAACCTCCAGGTGTATTTGCCTTTTTGGTTGATGTGCATCAGTGAAAAGGGCAAAAGGAGTGAACAATTCACTCTCAGGCAGTCACATCACTGGTCTGATCACTGTGAAACAGCTGAGTTAATCATAGTGATTATGCAAGACAACAACAGCTCAACAAATGGATAGAGGGCTCTCCAGGAAATAACTCTAGCAGACAAGTCTGCAGCTGTAGACTCATGGTGCGGTTTATTTCTTTTGTAAAATGGTGATCAACAAAGTTTTCAGATTCCCTTGACAGTTTGTACCCTTTATTGTGCTGTAGATTCAGTTTGAAATCGATTAAATTGTCTTTTTCTCATCAATCCACACTCACAAGTGACAAGGTCAAGACATGGAAACTTGTTGGAAATCGAAAACTGAAATCTGTCCTTTAAAAATGTATTTGGACCTCTAATTCAGTATTCTGTAGAAGCCCCTATGACATCAGTTTCAGTTTTGAATGTTCTTGGTAAGCCTCTACGGGCCCTCCACACCTGGATTACTCAGTTTATCCCATTCTTCCCGGCACATTCCTTCAAATGCCATTAAACCATTCCCAAATGTAAGAAAGTTGTAGCACATTTTGAAATCTGAAAATCCTTTGCGCCCTACCCAAAACTTTAATCACAACTCCAGTCAACACACTAGATGATGATAAAGTATTTCCTCCTTTGTGTTATCTCTCTATTTATTTTTGATCTGCTTGTTAAATTGGATTTTTCATTGAGAGCTTTCTTTTTGCCACCTGACTAGATTTGAAGTCTTTCCCCACCAGTGATGAGATTTAAGCCAATTTGGGATCAAAAGAGTAACACATAATTTAAATCCAAAAACTAATGTAAATAATTGATTTTAAATAATTTATGGTAGTTTGATCCATCCATCTATCTTCTCCCACTTATCCAATTCAGGGTTGCTGTGGGGGCTGGAGCCTATCCCAGCTGTCATGGGGCATGATGCGGGGTACACCCTGGACAGGTTGCAAGTCTATCACAGGGCTAACACAGAGAGACAGACATTCATGCTCATGTTCACACCTACAGCCAATTTAGAATCACCAGTTAACCTAACATACGTGTCTTTGGGCTGCGGGAGGAAGCCGGAGTACCCGGAGAGAACCCACGCAGACACAGGGAGAACATGCAAACTCCACAGAAAGGCCCTGGCTGGCCGGTGGATTTGAATCCAGAACCTTCTTGCTGTGAGGCGACAGTGCTAACCACTGCATCGCTGTGCCACCCAACTTTTTGTTTATTTATTATAAACAACTTCAATCATCTGGGTTCCACTCCTGTTGAATTCTATAGGCTTAAACTCTATAAAACCCTTAAGTTTTTCTCAAACCCCTCCACTGTTATCCTGTCCATATGCTTCAGGTCTCTGGAGCTTTTCTTCAAGGACCTCTGTGTCTTTGGCTCCACTCATCGTTCCCTCCGTTCTGATCAGTGTCCCTGTCCCTGTTGCTGAGAAGCATCCCCATAGCTGGATGCTGCCACCGCCATGCTTTACTGTAGGGATTAACCAGGTGGTGAGCAGTTGTTATTGTTATATTGTTATTATGTACTTTTTATTCAGATGGGCTTACATGTAACCACTCTACTTTAGAAAACAGTTATTCGAAGTTGTTTATATGATTGCATTACTCTGACATTGTTGTAATTATATTTGATCTCACTTTGTAAAAGGATCATCAAACTGAAAAGGATTCAACCTTAACGTCTCCCACACAAACACACAGAAAGCAAAGTTAGAACTGACCAGTCTGGTGTGTGATTATTTTGTACCAGCCTGGTGCACTATTACACCTTTAGCTGTATGTCACCATATTTCCTCTGTTGGCCTTGAAGTTCTTTGAACTAAACCCAGTGTGTGTGGACAGGACCAAAGCACATGAAGAGAGAGGAGCTGGAGGCCAATGGAGAAGAAGGGACCAAGTACAGGAAGGAGCCGTCACCCTGCCCCATTTGTGCCAAGGTGTGCCCTCTGCACAGCAGTTAAGATTCATATCACTTAAGGCATAAAGTGCAGGAAGGAAGAACTTTAGCGGGACTGTCATCAAGCCCTTCATCCGTCACTTACTGTGTATTTGTGTGTGCGCACAGGTGTTCTCCTGCAGGAGTAATATGAACAAGCATCTGTTGACTCATGGTGATAAGAAGTACACCTGTGAAATCTGCGGCCGCAAGTTCTTCCGTGTAGACGTCCTCCGAGATCACATTCATGTGCACTTCAAGGTGAAACCAGCAGGATTATCAGAGCTAGGGAGAAGCTGCTATTTCATTTACAAGATCAATGAGTTTCTGTTTGAACGAAGAAAAAAAAAATGCAGGATTTACAGGAGGAAAGCTGCAGCATACAAACCACTGTAATTTTCCCCAGGGGTGGACAGATGACAGACATGGAGTCTTTGTTTTTGGAGTTTTTTGTTAACAGATACACTGTGCCACCAGTGTATGCCCCCATGTGGTCCTTCTCTGATTCAGTGAAGCTGACTGTGAGCAAGCATTACCAACATCTAACAGAATATTTTATACTTTTACAACATTCTCCAAACCTAGTCCTGGCTTTAGTACCCCTCCTAAATATGTTTATATTTAATAAAAAAACAAAAAAAAAAACATTAGACTCCAAATTCAACACCAGCCAGACATCTATTTTAATGTCTCAGTGCCATCCTAGGCTAAAGACAAAACATCCTTTTTAGGTGAAGTATTCCTAAAAATTAAAAATTAAGAGCACTGTTACTCAGACAGGAAGATAAAACGGAAATGCTCAAATGTTAGACGTCAGTCTAGTTATCAAATATCATCTTCCCACCCTAGCACAAGCATGATTAAAATGGGTTTCGACTTAGCATTCATCAGTTTTATTAACATCAAAGAGTTCTTTTTGTTCCAGGACATAGCCTTAATGGATGAGCAGGAGAGGGAAGGCTTCATCAAGAAGATCGGGATCTCAGCAGGCGACAGCGACGAAACAGATGAGGATGAAGAGGAAGATGACCCAGAGCACCACAAATACAACTGCAAGAAATGCCAGGTAAACTCTGCAGTCTGTTTGAGATTACAGAATATTTTTTCATTAATATAAGCAGTGTGTTGCGAGGCAAGTTTACAGACATGTTCAAGGCTGCTCAGTTATCCAGACTATGGCAGACAGACCTTCTGATGTGTTTAGGGCAACCTGATTCCAAGGAGCATCACCTATCCTGGTGTTCCACTGAACATCCCACACAAATAACACAAGTTTCCTGCTTCTGTGTCTCTAGCTATCATTTGCAAAAGGAAAAGAGTACCTGAAGCACATCATGGAGCAGCACAAGGAGAGAGGGTATGGCTGCGGGATCTGTAACCGACGCTTCGCACTGAAAGCCACCTACAACGCTCACCTGGTCATCCACAGAGAGCAGCTGCCTGACCCTGCAGTGCAGAAGTAAGACTGTAGGAAGCAATAAAGCTCATATGCTATTCACATTTTTGTTTGCCTATTTGAGGCTGATCACTACATAAGGATGGAGAGAGAAATTAATGAGACCTGTTGTATACTGATACTACAAAAAAATTTGGTAAGGAGAAGAATCCATCAGTTTCCCTTCAATATGTTCATGCTAGAAAACACGAGATGCAGATAAAGCAAAAAAAAAAAAAAAAAATCAGTGCAGCTGCTATTAAATGCTAGTTGCTAATCATGTGTACATTAAGTGTAATGACTACTGAGAGGGTTAAGGAAATGGTGTAATTTTAAGCACAAACTCTGTACTTTTCAAAGTACTGAATAATTAACAAGCCACAAAAATGTGCTGCAGTCATTTAAAATCTCCTGCTCTTTCCTAAAGGTACATCCATCCATGTGAGATTTGTGGCCGGATCTTCAATAGTATTGGTAATCTGGAAAGGCACAAGATCATCCACACTGGTGAGCAGCAGCCTGAGATATAAAATGTTTATCCTGTGTGGTGTGTGTGTGTGTGTGTGTGTGTTATCTTGAACCATGAAATTTCCTGAGGTAGGTATTTAGACACAGAAAATTCTCTAAAAATCACATTTGGGCAAATGCTTGTTCTTACAAAATAATGCTATAAAACGTGTAAATACCTTTCTCTCACAAGCCTTCAAACACTGCATGCAAAATTTTAACCTCGTCTCCTGCTTTGCCTTTGAGACTGGAATTTGCTTCTGTGGTTTTCTGTTGGGTTTTTTTGGTCTTTTTTTTTTTTTTTAAACACAATGTCAATGTAGATTTCCCCCCCAAAGAATCGGATTATTGTGTATCAGATGGGATTTGACTGGTTACATCCTATATACACAGTGCTGTAAGAGGTATTCAGATCCTTTGTTTAAAGGGGCCCTAATATGCTCTTACTTATTTTCTGACACAGCTGCGAGTAATGAGATCAAGATCAGTGTATGTACAGGTAGCCGCTGTCAGCCAAAGCTCGGGCTTCAGACTGCACTAAACGCTCTTTCAGGCAGTTGTTTCTGTTCTTGGCTTTGTATATGATATCCTTAATGTTGTCATCACAGGCACACAGCCCTGTCTGTGAGCACAGAAGCCTCACCCACCTGCACTTCAAACCTTCTGTTTGTAAGGGGGTGCCAATCAGAAAAAAACTGGCTTAAAGAGAGGGGGTGGGAGCCAAAACGTCAGTCAGTGCAGGAACCGAGGGGCCGCACCAAGGCCCAGCATAAGATAAATAAGGATTATTTTGAACTGTGAATCATGCAGATCTACTCTAGTAGAGCCCAAGAATAAAAATGTGGAGTTGGAAGTGAGCAGAATAGGTCACCTTTAAATAAATGATCCTATACAACAATTTAAGTAATATTTCTGCATCCTAAACTATAGGAAAAATAGAACTTTAATGTACTTGGAAAATTTAAAGTAGTTGTTTCTGTTGATATATTATTCTATGACATTATTAGTTTGTGATAATGGAGAATAATAACTACTACCAGTTGCTGTTGAATCAGGTCAGGGTCGAACTTTTAATTGCTATATATTCAGGTAGGTTGAGCCCAGTAGTTCCCAACCTAGCCCCCCATAACTGGTCATAAAAGAAATCTGTGATGTCATAACAGTAATAACGGCGAAAAAACAAAGAGAAATACATCTGTTGTAAAATATGTTATATAAAAATTTCACCTCTGTTTTCTTGATCATTTCAATGAGACCATCTCAGAATTTAGATGGTACGTGGTTTTTTTTTTTGGCATTGTATTTCATTATCTAAAGCAACAGACGCTGAACAAGAGAGTGCAGGTAGGATGGAGCAGGTGGAGACCAGTGTCAGGGGTGATTTGTGACAGAAAGATAGCAGCAAGAGTGAAAGGGAAGGTTTACAAGATGCTACCTGCTATGATGTATGGTTTGGAGAGGGTGGCACTGATGAAAAGACAGGAGGCCGAGCTGGAGGTGGCAGAGTTGAAGATGCTAAGATTTGGGAGTGACCAGGAGGGACCGGATTAGAAATGAGTATGAGGTTGAGTGGTTTGGAGAGAAAGTTAGAAAGGCGAGGCTGAGATGGTTTGGACATGTGCAGAGGAGGGATAGTGGACATACTGGACAAAAGATGTTGAAAATGGAGCTGCCAGGCAGGAGGAAAAGAGGAAGACCCCAGAGGAGGTTTATGGATGTGAAGGAGGACATGCAGAAGGTTGGTGTGACATTGGAGGATGCTAGGGATAGGGTGAGATGGAGGCAAAGCTGTATTTAAGCACAGTACCAGAGTAAATGTACTTCCCACCCCAACTCATATTTGCAATATAAAAGCCATATGCTACAGTGTAAATTTTATGAAAAGGTAAAGTCATAGGAAAAACATGTGTTTGTGTACTCATCCAGGGGTGAAGAGCCACGGCTGCGATAAGTGTGGCAAATCGTTTGCAAGGAAGGACATGCTGAAGGAGCACCTCAGGGTTCACGACGACAACCGAGACTACCTGTGTGCAGAGTGCGGGAAAGGTCGTCACACGCCTCATTACTCTTTTCTCGCTGTTTAGATGGCACAAATAGTATTGAATCGGTGGTGTTTAAATTATTCTGACATTGTGTGAATGTTTTTCTGTGCAGGTATGAAGACCAAACACGCTCTGAGACACCACATGAAGCTCCACAAGGGCATCAAAGAGTATGAGTGTAAAGAGTGTAACCGCAAGTTCGCCCAAAAGGTCAACATGCTGAAACACTACAAGAGACACACAGGTAAGTGAGACTGTGTGTGTCACAGATGTGACGGATGTGTACTGTATAGAGAAGCACATTCATTATCAGTTGTCTCATGAATGGACAAGAATGGTGATTTGTTTACACATATTTTCAGACCAAGCACGACTGACAGAGAATTTTGTCACTGTCCCACCGTGTTTCTATCGTGTCACTGTGCCTGCAGGTATAAAGGACTTCATGTGTGAGTTGTGTGGAAAGACTTTCAGTGAGAGGACCACACTAGAGACTCACAAGCTCATTCACACAGGCAAGTATTTCATGTCACCATGCCATCATAAAACCAGGCTGGTGTACACTACTCACTTAGTTATATTGACTATTACAGACCTATGACAAGCTGAACATGAAACTCTTTCATTTGAATTTATTTTCCTGGTATATGTAAAGCGGGAGAAATGGAAAGTAATTCTGAAACCAGAAGTACATTTAAAACGTGTACATACTTACTGTAATTTTTACTTCCTGATTTTGTCACACAGATTCCTTACCTGTCAATATAGTAAATGCTCATCAAAAAAGACACAAATACAGCTGAAGAACGAGAAAAAAGAAAGAGCTACATCTCACACTCTGTAGACCTCAGTTAGCATGTTGAACATTAAAATCCATGACAGTACAATTAGAAAAAGACTGAACATGTATGGCTTGTTTGGAAAGGTCACCAGAAGAAAGCCTCTTATCTCTAAAAAGAAGATGGCAGCACAGCTTAGGTTTGCAAAGTTGCATCTGAATAAAGCACAAGATTTCTGGAACAATGTGCTTTGGACAGACAAGACCAAAGTGGAGATGTTTGATCATATTGCAAAGCAGCATGTTTGGAGAAAACCAAACACAGCATATCAGCACAAACACCTCATACCAACTGTTAAGCACGGTGGTGGAGGGGTGATGATTTGGGCATGTTTTGCTGCCACTTTGGCACCTTGCAGTCATTCAGTCAACCATGAAACCTCTGTATACCAAAGTGTTCTGGAGTCAAATGTGAGGCCGTCTGTATGACAGCTAAAGCTTCACTGAAATTTAGTCATGCAACAGGACAATGATCCAAAGCACAGCAGCAAATCTACAACAGAATGGCTGAAAAAGAAAAAACTCAAGGTGTTTCAGTGGCCCAGTCAAAGTCCAGACCTCAACCCGACTGAAATGCTGTGGCAGGAACTTAAGAGAGCTGTGCAAGAACAAATGCCCACAATCCTTAGTGAACTGAAGCAATGTTGTAAAGAAGAGTGGGCCAGAATTCCTCCACAATGATGTGAGAGACTGATAAAGTCATACAGAAAATGATTACTTCAAGTTATTGCTGCTAAAGGTGGTTCTACAAGCTACTGAATCATGGTGTGTTCTTAGGACTGGATAGAGTCCTGTGAAAACTTTGTCACATGACTGCTGGTCTTGAAATTAAATGTATTATTTATCTTCTTTTAGTCATAATTTAAAATGGATTTTACCTGAAATTATTTGCTGCTACATAATGTTGTGCACACTGTTGTGGCTGTTGTGGTGTTAAAATGAAAGTTAGTCCATATAGTAGTCAATTTAGCTACCAGTGTTTTCAGGTAAGATGCTGTAAATTCCCACATACACTCCACAATCTCTCTGCTTCTCAGAGAACAGGAAACAAGGAAAAATAAGGATGATAAGATGAAATTAGCAAATAACAGATGTATGGAACAGTAAAATGAATTGGCTTTTTATTTGTTTTACCACCTGGCTGGGAAGTAAAGGAAAGAGCAGCATTTTTGTTTTCATGCTAAAGTTTAAATGAGAAGGTTTATCCAACAAATAGAGAATTAGCTTAAGTTAGTAAAAAAAGGTAAAAACACAGACTGAAACAGCTAGGCCTTTTTTTCCAAAAATAAAACATACCAAAAAGCCCAGTGAGTTGCAGCTATTGTCGGGACCTTCTCATTTAAGAAGGGTGTTGCATTGCCTTTCATATAAGTGCATACCGCTTTGGACTGAAACAAATACTAGCTTAATAGAAATGCAAACTGTTGCACACATAGGCTCATGTTAGTTACATGGTGCTAAGTAAACATTAGCTGAAGTCATAAAGCAAGGTAACAAACAGAGTAGGATGAGATTTTTAGAGAAAAATTGTAGTTTATTCTTTAAACAGAAGTTTAAAATGGGCAGAGCTTGGAAAGCCCAAATTTTGATGACAGCAGGTACATGTGCAGCTTTCCCCTGAAAGATACTCCTTCATTGCTACAATAACATATAATACAATATTATTGACCAAGTATTTCTGGGGAGAAGTTGACACTTGATGAATGTTTGTCAAGTGGAACAAGGCATCTAGCTGCTGTTGCACTTACAAGATATTTGTTTTAGCCTCAAACAATGGCAGCTGCTGTTTGATGCAACCACACAGTCTACAGCTGTGCCACAAGTGATCTAATCTTTTCATCTTTCCATCTTCCTTGATGTGAAAAGTGTGAAGCTTTTAACAATCCATTTGGTCTGTTGAACACTATAATATATTGATGATAGCCTTCATTTTGGGGCTTCCTACTAACCGGTATTGCTGAGCCTGCCCTATTTTCCTCCACTTTCACTGCAGTGGGTAAGACGTGGACATGTGCGACATGCGATAAGAAATATCTGACAGAGTACATGCTGCAGAAACACGTCCACCTGACCCATGAAAAGGTAGAGGCCCAGTCGTGTCACCTCTGTGGAACCAAGGTGTCCACCCGGGCTTCTATGAACCGACACCTGCGACGCAAACACCCCGAGGTGAGTCAGGACAGACCTGAGAAGAAACGATCCATATGACACAGCTCATGCACTGGGCTGTCAGACAAACCTGAAGGCAGACTTTACTGAACTGCGTTACTCCTCCTTTATGCCTACAGGTGGTGTCTGTGAGAATCGATGAGTTTGATGATCTTCAGGAAAATTCGTCAATGAATGATTCTTCTATCAGCATTGTGCAGGTTATAATAAAATTCTGGATTTCTTGGTGATGCAGTATATGTGGAACACAACAATCAAACACAGTGGTTGGAGGAGCTTAGGGAAACACTGACTTTATGGTTTCCAAAGAAATCTGATCATAATGATCAGAAAGCCAGTGTATCTTTGAGCTGCCTTAAAGTCTTGTTACTGCAACTGACTGCACCCTAAAACTTTTACAACTCAGAAATACACAGTGCACATCTATTCACAGTATGAACTATGAATTATCATGATCATACTACTAATACTCACTTTGCATCTGGTATTGTAAGCACCCCTTGGGAATAAATTAATAAGCTACATACAGTATTTAAAGTTTCTATGCATGTTATGGTGAAATGTTTCACTTCCTTCCTCAGCCCTCTCTGACCCTGGAAAAAGACGGCATGTCTCAGGAACGACCCAGCCGACCTTCCCGACACCCTAAGAAGAAGCAGAGAGGCTCACCTGAGCCGGAGCTCTCCGAGTCCGATGAATATGCTGATTTTGCTGAGCCGAGGCATGAAGCCATGTCAGAATTCAATGCAGTCATTGTCGGTGATGAGACCGAGACAAGCTCTGCTGTGCAGAGCATCCAGCAGGTACATATGCAGCTTTCCCTCAAAAGATACTGCTTCATTGCTACAATAACATGTCCAATTTCTTTTTTCCCCAAAGACCACAATAAATGGATAAAAGCAGGTGGCCTGATTAAAAAGGGAAACATGGGCTGAAGTTTTTCTTGCTGAAGAGCCAGTGCCCTGAAGTTAGCCACAGGGGCTGACTTCACATTGCTGATGAAAAGCAGAATAAAGAGAAAACATGATGATCAGCATTTGGACTTGTTTTGTTGATATGAACCAATCATTTAATAACTGTGGGGAGGAAGCTACTTTCGGCTACCCCCTTGTCACAAGGGGTCGCCACAGCGGATAGCTCTGCATGTTTGATTTGGCAGAGTTTTACGGCAGATGCCCTTCCTGATGCAACCCTACATGGGATTTGTGTCTTCAGCTGGAATCAAACGAACAACTTTTCACTTGTCAAACGAAAGTGTAAACCACTGCACTATGGAGCCAGACTCATTTGTGGCATTTGTCCAATGATGTGGCAATTGTCTAATAAAATTTTCTTTTGGAATGGACTATAATGTAATATAAAACATGAATCTAATAAATTGACATGGTAATGTCACCACAGTATGACATAACACAGCAATTATGACTTCATTGGGGATCTGAGGATAGAGTATAAATAACAAACACCTATTGAATAAAGCAGATGGAAAATAAATACAATCAAACCACAGCAAGATATTGATGGTAAAAATCATCAGAAAATGATTACATTTGTGATAAAGAGTTATTTTCTTATTGTGAGACAGTATTATCAAA
>VUQI01020991.1:15193-33195 GCA_015106735.1 Paratilapia polleni | reverse complement strand
TTTCTAAGGCTTTGGGACTCCAGTGAACCACAGTGAGAGCCATTATCCACAAATGGAGAAAACTTGGAACAGTGGTGAACATTCCCAGGAGTGGCCGGCCTACCAAAATTACTCCAAGAGCGCATCGACAACTCATCCAGGAGGTCACAAAAGAACCCAGATCAACATCTAAAGAACTGCAGGCCTCACTTGCCTCAGTTAAGGTCAGTGTTCATGATTCAACAATAAGAAAGAGACTGGGCAAAAATGGCATCCATGGCAGAGTTCCAAGGAGAAAACCACTGCTGACCAAAAAGAACACAAAGGCTCGTCTCGCATTTGCCAAAAAACATCTTGATGATCCCCAAGACTTTTGGGAAAATATTCTGTGGACTGATGAGACAAAAGTTGAACTTTTTGGAAGGTTTGAGTCCCGTTACATCTGCCGTAAAACCAACACACCATCATAAAAAGAGCATCATACCAACAGTCAAATATGGTGGTGGTAGTGTGATGGTCTGGGGCTGCTTTGCTGCTTCAGGACTAGGATGACTTGTCGTAATTGACCATGAATTCTGCTCTCTACCAGAAAATCCTGAAGGAGAATGTCCGGCCATCTGTTTGTGCCCTGCAGCTCAAGCGTACTTGGGTTATGAAGCAGGACAATGATCTGAAACACACCAGCAAGTCCACCTCTGAATTGCTCAAAAAAACACAAAATGAAGTTTTTGGAGTGGTCTAGTCAAAGTCATTCAGATATAAATCTGACTGAGATGCTTTGGCATGACCTTAAACAGACCGTTCATTCTCGAAAACCCTCCAGTGTGGCTGAATTAAAACAATTCTGCAAAATTCCTCCACAAGACTCATTGCCAGTTATTGCAAACGCTTGACTGCAGTTGTTGCTGCCAAGGGTGGCACAGCCAGTTATTAGGTTTAGGGGGCAATCACTTTTTCACAGAGGGCCAGGTAGGTGTGGATATCTTTTTTCCCTTAATAAATGAAATCATCATTTAAAAACTGCATTTTGCATTTACTCGGGTTATCTTTGACTAATATTAAAATTTGTTTGATGAGCTGAAACATGTAAGTGTGACAAATATGCAAAAAACTAAGAAATCTGAAATCTCAAATACCTTTTCACACCACTGTACCATTGTGTTAACATATACAGTGCTTAATAAATTTATTAGACCATCCAGCATCACAAAGTGCTTTAATGTGGACTCTTCCCTTTTCAGTGAGCTCTCAACATTACCATTTTGAACAGCAGTGAGGAATTTCAAACTGAATTCATGTTCTTATACACAAATTTGAGCCGGCACACTGGACTTCTCTAAGAAGTCAGAAATTAATCAAGCATAACATTTGACTGCTAAAACAAACAAACTGTTCAGGAATGGAAGTAAATAACTGTAATTTGGCATCTTAATCGAAAAATAATAATGTGCTTTATTATATTTTCTGCTTTTTTGTAAAACTGTGAATTTGAAAATTCATGGATAACAACAATAATTATATTTTAGCTTTAAAAATACAATTTCGATTAAAGAGCTTGCACATATTGGTGGATTAACTATTACAGAAACATTGAAAATGATTTTGGTAATTACCAATACTGTTAATTTAGGGCAGCTGTGGCATAAATCTTTAAATTGGGTGGTGGTCTAATAAATTAGCACTGTACTATTACTTTATCTTCCCTAATCCTGTCAAACTGAGTCATGACCGTGAAGAAGAAAAAAAAAAAAGGTTTCTGTACTATTTATGCCTGTGTAAAATCTGATTGTTGAGATTTTAACTTTGTAGCTATTGTTTCCATTCAAAACCACTGTGCACAGAGCCAACAAAACAAAATACACCATTGTCTTAGTTCTTATGGACCGCACAGCTTATTCATGATCCTCCCAGATTCTTTGTGACTTGTTATATTTTCACACCAAGTGGTGATGTTACACAGTTTACTTAAAAGTTAGTATATGACATTTTGATTCATGAACAGAAGCTTACTTGTGGCTTCATTTAGAAATATAAAACATTACACAGAGGGAAGCTGATTTCAAGCATTTTTGCAGTTTCAGCAGAACAAACCAATATAATTAAATTACATCCTCAGACTAAAAAAAAAAAAAATCTTCTTTTATGAATGTATTTAGAATAGAATTACAAGGAGATAATGTAACTAATCTAGTTTCTTCAGCACTGCCATAATCAAGATTTGTCAATATTGATCCTGCAGTAACAAACAAACATTGACTGAAAGCATATCCATGTCACAAATGAACCAGAGGTCTCTAAAGTGGTGGAGCTAACACTCTTATCATTCACAGCGGCTCACAATGAGACCACTCTGTCAAGGCAGCTGCTCTTCAAACATGAGTCGATAACTCTGTTTGCAAGGAGTGGGAGCCAGAAAACCAATCCCCTTCATGCTAATCTTAACAAGTTCAACACTGACAATATATCAGAGAGCCCTAATTGTGCTTTATCAAATTAAATGTAGTTGAACAGACATGATGTGAGAGGAGGGTATACAAAGTATGATTTATATATCTGTGGGGATGGATCATTATCACACCTTAAACTCTGCTATAATTATCACATGCCATATTAAGATGGATTACACACAATGCTTAGCAAGCCTTCATCCTTTAATGCTAAGTGATAGTAACTGATGGCCATTCCATCTAGTTACAGAAGAAAAGAATTCCTTTCTAAGCAGTGAAAGTGCATTTTTACTAAATGAACATAGATAAGTCTTATAATTCAAGCCCAAAAGGTTAATTTCCCACTTACTGCTGGCATGACACTGACTAAAATTCACACTAATTTGATATAGGCTCAAATTACTTTTTGGTAAGCTCCTCTGAACAGCAGCTGAGGTCAGCCATAGAATGACAGACAACTGCATTTCATGTTCTTTATATGGCATTAAAACCAATAGGATGTCGCACTACAGCACCAGCACTAAAGACCAAAACAAATGGGTGCATCAGCCACACCTCCCCCATTCCTTAGTGTCTGCAGCAAGGTGTAGTGAAACACAGAGAAAGTAGGCCCTGAACACACACAAGATAAGCAGCAAAATTAAGTTACCCTTTTGTGAACAGTGTCAAGCGAAGAGTTAAGTATATGAAGCTGAGGATGATATTATTTTGTATTAGTTAAAACTCTTATTTCATATTCATACCTATATTACTTATATTAGTACCACTATTAACCTATTTTACTTGTTGAGGGGCTTTTTAAAAATGTAATAAATGGCTTAAATCCTGCCAATGCTAACCTTACAATAAGGTGTGTGAAGTCACTCTCTTTGGCTGAAAAGTTAGACCAACGTGGAAATCCCACAAACTGCATTTTCTTGGCCAGCTTCAAAAACAAGTCAATTCCCACAGACTCCCAAGTAAACATGCGCAACTTTACAGAAGAAACAAACATGTTTACAGCCTGGTATAAATGGCTTTGGTCTCTATAGCTAATTTTGCCCTCAACAACAACTGCACAGACATTGAATTTTTATATATCTTATATAAAAGACATGCTTTTAAAGCCTGTTTTTCACTAAACAAAATTAACTCCTCATTTAATATTACAGTTAACTAGAAATGCACTTGCTTATCAGGTTAGCTAGAAACAAGGTAGAGATTTCTGGCACAACTTCACCTACTTCCAAGGTGTACGGAGAAGAGCATAAAGTCTGAAGAGGTAAAGCTAGAGCACCAACTTTTTGGTCTGACCAACTTTTTCCTACCCAGATAAAGTCCAGAAGCCAAAATGCATCAGTCAAATAATAAAGCTCTTGGCTACACCACAAGTGTTGCTACAGATTTAACCGCTTCCAACCAGCCAGTTCTAGCATTTGGACCAAATCTCCACCCTCTTGTCCAAATAATGCCACATCCAGTTTCAAACCACTCAAGACGCTGACAGCCAAAATGCTGGTAATGGACAAATTAATGGGTGACGTCATAGTAGCTCTGTCCACTGTCTATACACAGTTGTATACACAGTATGCATAATTTTTAAAGGGATGGGACTCATACAGACATGCGGATGGACTAGCTAACAAAATATAAGAGAAGCTCCGATTGCAACACACACAAAGGAAGTGTGACTTCATTGTCTGCCAGGCACACCCTTCATTCAAACATTTTTAAACAGTGAATACTATTTGTTTGCTGTTATATTAATGTTAAAAATCTCATATATACAAAACTTTACACAGGCATCCAGAAAGAATGTTTTCATTATAGTTTGGTCTATAGCAACTATATGAGATGAAAGATCCATTTGTTTTGGGATGATTAATATAAATAATAGTAAATTGCCAAAGGAAATTTTATTTACTTCTCTTGAAAACAGTAACCTTGCTCTCGTTGGACTGATTCCCCATCTCAGTACAGGACTTTGGGCAGGAATACGACCTTTGTATATATCCTCACATTAACCTCCCAGATCTACAGGCTGCAATTTGTTCCTTATTGATTACCTGTTTTGACAGTTTGCCAGCCTAATGAAAATGGGCTTCGAGCCTGTAAATTATAGGTGCTGATAGGGCTGTGGTTGTCCACGCCACGTGTCCATGACAGAGTGGCTGTGGTGTCTGTGATCTCCTCCACTATCACCACTCCAGGGGGTCCAGGAGGACCTGGTGGAAGAAAAAGGAGACACAGATTAAACAGGTGTGATAGTTTGAAACAATAACGCTTCAGAAATGTCCAAACAAAAATAAAAAAATCAGTCATCAATCATCTTCAATCTTTGCTGCTGTTTCAATCAGTTCTAAGCGGGCCCACTATGATGTCTTCATCATGGACTGTTACAAATAGACACACTAATGGATGCGACTGTGGAAGCATTAGGAGGGAAATGCAGGTGTGTGCATATGGTGACAAAACCAGTTCCCTGTTGTAATCTTTGCACAAATAACCAACAGACAAGAACATGACAGACTAAACTGAAGCAGGATGCAGGTTGACACAGATCCACTGCCAAGGATTTCATCCTGATTAAGGGATAGTGAGGCTTTTTTGGGGGGATTTTTGGAGTTTGCTAGTTCTGCTCAGCATGACTGTGTGGTAGGCCTTCCTGTGTTTTAATACAGCTGAACATATGTTTACCTCAGTCTTCAGAGGTAAATGTATACTGCAACCAAAGCAAGCATCTAAAGACTCCAGGGGGAACAGCTGTAAATGAAAAAGCTGGCAGGTGGTGTGCTCAGTGAAAATCAGTCTACTGTGTCCCCAAAAGTGCCCATGAGAAGGCTGCACTGAAAGGGCCATTTCTGCCCTTTGGGATCTGAGCAATTACTGTCATAGTAGTCTATCTGGAATGTTTTGGCAATGCACCACTTAATGTCTATTAGCTATAGCATGTGAGCACCTTAAGCTTCTAATAGGAGGGAGACAACTTTATTTATTATATAAATGTCTTTTCTTATTGATAGTATACAGTAGTTGCATGTTGAATCTGTTATGGAAATAATTTGGGGCAATTAATCCTTAATTAGTTAATGCTTAAGGATGTACAGATTGTGCAAGTCTGGGGTGGTACTAATGCTCAAAATAATAATCTGAGTGACAGATGTTTTTTAAACTGTTATATATTTTCCATTTTGTGTCAGGGAAACCAAGATATTTTCATTACAAAAAATAACTTAAGTCTGCATGCAAATAACTGCATGAACCCATAAGTAAATGTGACAGATAAATGCTGGCCACTGCCATTGATAAATGCCATCAAGACAGTCATTCACCAATATTGATGTTTAGCCAATGTATTGGTGCTTCCCTACTTTTAAAATTATTAACTGATACATTTCTTTAGTTTTGTCAGCTGTAATGAAAACACACTGAACTGTGTCTCCTAACCTGGGATACATATAAAATCAGATATTTTACATATACCACTAATCACAGCACAGATAATGATTCACTTCCTGGGACCTGTCTTGCACATCATACCTCCATTTTTCATCCCAAGTTACCTGTCTGATTGTTCAAGCATAAAGCAAAATGCAAAATGCAAAATACAAAAAAGAAAAACAACCACAAAGCAAAACTTTTTATCTTGTACTGGGCCTTGGTGCAGCTTCTCAGCTCATTATTTGTCTGAAACAGGTCATTTTAGCTCCTCTCCCTTAAGGACCACCTTTCGTTTAAGCCAAATTTCTCATGATTGGCTGGCCCTCAAAAAACGTAGGTTTGAACAGCTGGTGGATGGTGCTGCTGTGTGCCTGAGATGACCATATTAAGGATATCCACTCTCAATGACATCATCAGATCTAAGAGCAAAAACAACTGTTTGAAACTGAGCATTTTTTAGCTGAAGCCTGAATTTTGGGTTTACAGGGATGTCTTACCTCATTATTTGAAACTTTGGCCTTGTTTAATATGAGGATCCACCATTGTAATGGTATATGAGTGAAAATAAAGATAAGCATAATAGGTTCACTTTAATCCCTACACTTTTTGTTCTTCTCTCACAACGCAATTCTAATGGCAATCACGCACAAATGATAGTAAAATATTGCCCAGTTACACCACGCACAGTCCAATTAAAAGCCCAGAACCTCCACAAGCAATTATCAGCAGCAATCACAAATAACCAAAGCATTTGATCACTAGACATTTCACTCAATCTATTTAACAGCACATAGCAAACCTGTTCATGCAGACACAACATCTGTTGAACACATTCACTATGATAATATAAAATTAGTAGAAATTATCAAAAAGGGGCAATAATGTGGAAGTAGTCTTGGCGCAATTGTCCCCACTAGGAGCAAATCTCTAATGATCGTTATAATTAACCAACTTCCCAGATGAGCTGCACTTGTAACAAATTGGGCTAATTTAATAGATTCCCAGAAAATGTTAACATTATTTCAGAGAATACTAACAGCTTTAAGGCACAGGCTCACAAAATTTCAAGTCTGTCTTAAAACATGTGCCCATATGTTCACTGAGACAGTTTCTCATTGCTCCATTGTTCTGGGTCACCTAAAAATGAACCATTCTCACAGTGCCTTGGACTAAAGAATAATTCAAGGTAATAACAAGTTAATTCTGTTCCACAGTTGTGGATTAGTTCAAGGGAAGCAGTAAGTCACCACCAATAAAGAGCGTGCAAGGTGTCACAGTGTACTGGTGCACTGAAAGATAACAAGCTTACCTCGCACAAGAAGTTCTGACTCTGCAAATACGGTGTCAGCACTGGTCTGGGCTCTGCACCCATACTTCCCAGCATGTTTCAACAAAATGTTCCTAATCATCAGATCCACTGTTGAGGACTGCTGCAATTGGAAAAGGAAAGCATTAAAAAGTTAGGTATTAGGTAAGCCTAAATGTGCCTGACACAAAAAGTGTGATTCCTTTACATCTTGTAGAGGCTCATGTGGCTTGAGAATTTCCTGTTTAATTCAGGTGCTTGCTCGGTGCTACATTCTTCAGCTACCCGTATTTTCTCTCTGCTGAAATGAGAAATGCCTAAGGCAAGACTGGGAATAATTCAAAGTCTACAGGCAGCTGTTTAGCAGGAAACCTGATTAAAATTACAAACCATGCATCAGCCAGGCTTCTGTTGTGCCTGTAAAGGATTGTCGCTGCAAATACTTCCTCCCTAGAGGATGGGTTGTAGCAGAGGACATATCAGGGCAGATGTGATTTTAACATCTTCTGTTGATAAAGGAATAGTGACACAAACAGGACTCCCTGCTAGTAGCTTGCTAATTTGTTTTTAAATGTAACATTTTATGGTTGGTCACAATTATGGTGACCAATTATTTTTTTTTGTAGACAGGAGAAATGCAACTTGTAAAAATACAAAACTAATTTAAGTTGTGTGAAAGTGTTGCACCTTGAGGCAGAAAATTATATGTTGATCTACTGATCATGAATCGATCTGCTAGTACTAAACAAACAAGTGAAATATAGAGGTCAGAAAGGGTCCAGCAAAAATTACAAAGGTAAATAGGAAGGAGGTGAAAAGGCACGGTTAACAATGCAGTCTTTTAGTTGAGGGAAGCCAAAGGTTAAATGCCTTTTTGTGTGCTGCTTTTGCTGGGAGAATGCATATGAAATATTCCTAGAGGACTAAAGTCAAACAGAAGCAATTGGGCTATAACAACTGTGGATGGGAATAACTACCATGTACTTGTTGTGAACAGAATCTTAGACTTTGCCACAACCAAGCCACAGCTGACAGTAGTCTTACTTCTCATTATAAATCTTTGGTGACCCTGATCAACTTTCAAAGCCAGTATGAGTCAGTATCTGTCCTTTTTCCATTTTCACACTTCACAGGTGCAATTCAAAACAAAAGAATTGTCTTTGATATACATAATTATCTGAGTTATTACCAGGCTTTGATGATACTGGTTGTCTGAACTTTAGGTGATTCCTTTTCAGCTGTAACAAGTGTTTGGTTCAGTAAGCAGTATATTGGCTTAAAAGTGGAAACTGAAACACCAAAAATAATTTTAACTTAAACAGGTTGATCCACAGGTTCAATGAACTAATTTTATTTTAATAAAATAAAACAAAACCCCAAATCAAACAAAAGGAAAAAAGCCACCTGTTTACACATAACACATGGACAATAATACAGCTAAAAAAGATTACAGATAAAGACAGATAAATTGTTAGATAGGACCATAGCAAATTACTGCAAACATAACTATTGCTCTTACTCTGGCTCTTACTGTTTGGATGTATTCAAAGTGGCCGCCATCGTGCTGAAAGTTGATTGGTTTCTGGTTGAAGAACCACTGGAAAGCCACATCCAGCGATTTGTCATGTGTTGCCTTGCAGCTCAGCACCACACTCTCCCCGACAGTCACCTCCACTCTGCTCGGGCTAAGCACCACACGCATGGCCTCTGAAAGCACAAAGCTGCTGCACTGTCACCTCAGGCTAACGGAAGGCAGTGCATTTAACTGTGACATCAGAGCCAGAGCAATCATGGGAACCCAAGCCTAACTTGGGCAAAAACACTCACCTTTGTCAGATAAATATCCTGGTTAGCTCTGTTCTAAACTGTGTACAGTGCAGCTATGAGACAGACTGTTACACTGCTAAAGTGTGTCCTTGTAATATGATTCTTGAATGTGAGAGGCCTTCTTCACGGTTGAGCAAGCACAATAAATTCCCTGGCACCCGAGCAAAGGTGGGGGGGAAAAAATGACATTGGGGACTGTTTACTGGTGGCCGACTTGTGCTAATTTGGCAGAAAATAAAGGCCCTCAGGGCATCACTTACCTTTTACCCACAGTATGGCAGTCATCTCTGCCGAGCCCAACTGATTCTCTGCCCGGCACACATAGTTCCCCTCATCCACTCGACTGGAGTTAACAATTTTCAGAGTGTTGTTCCGTAACAGCATAATCCTGTAAGAAAGGACACAAAAATCAATACTGGTATGAGAAGCAAATTCACGTTCGAACAACAAGTTCAGGCATGAGGTTATATGTTTCGTGGTTGTTCGTGTTACACGAATAGCAATATTCACTAAGTATAAGACCATGAAAGATGAAGCAATCTCCTGAGATATGCTTGAAATACTCCCTAAACATTCTCACATATGTGTGTGGACAATGTTTTAACTACTACAAGTTAGTACCACTGGATCAAACATCTCACAGTTGTTTATATGACTATTCTTCAGCAAACTATGAAAATAAATACATGGAATAAAGATCAGTCACAATTAAAATGTGAAAATGCTTTTTTTTTTTTTATACCACTAAATAGCTCTATCATGCACAGGATTAAAGGAAAATAAATGCTTTTAAAGATAATAAGAACACAGTTTTGATGTCAAGAATATAGAAATTTTTTATTATTATTATTATTTATCTGACTTTCAATTTCACTATAATGCTTGGCTATATCTAATCTTTAAAAGAACACAATCAGCTGGAATTCTAACTACAGTATAATTTTAAATTCAATGATGAAACATTTCAGTACAAAATCTGCAGAGAACACTACACAAAGTGAAATAATAACGATCAATGTCAGGATTCTTTGTATAGGTATAAATAAATAGCGCATTCATCTCACAGAGGGCTCAGGACGGAACCAGACAAACCCTAAATGTGCATTCATTCAATGTATCTAAAGCAAAAACCATCTAACTGATGTGCATATTAACAAGCTGCCCTCTTTGGAAACACTCAGAAGTAGTCCCTTATCCAGCTGAGGGACACTAGTAATGGGGTTTTAACGTGTCACTCTGAATTGTAAATAACAGCTGAAGAATTAAGTGGTTGACATAAGATAGTAGTGTATGTAACTATACACAACAAGCCTGGAAGCAGGTGTGTGAGCAGATGGCTATAGGGCAGAAATCACGTTAAAGTATAGTACTGTGATCATGTCCTGTCTGCTCCTCAGCATCCAGTGCAAACTGCTTCTTTTGGAATCATGTCTAATTTTAAATGAAGTGGGGGTTAATACTTCTAAGGTTACTGCTAGTTTTTTTCTAATATTTGCCTTTGGGTGTATGATATATACAAGTGTGTGAACTCAAACTATGCCAACTGATGCGCATCCACATATTTTTTTTTCTTTTTAATTAGAAAATTAATTTCATCCGTTAAAAATAATACGGGGGTGTGAGGTTTTCCAGTCTTTTACAGTAATTTAATTCACATTATTTGGCATTCATATTTACAACGCTAAGCACTTTCATCACGGGCAAGGTGATTAAAATTGGCAAGGGGATCCTCATGAGGGTGTGACAAAAAAATCTTACCACAAATAGACAATTCAGTGGCAATCTGCAGCTAGGAGACATTTTTCAAATTAGGGAAAAAAAATTCACATCCGACAAGGACACTGAGGCAGAAAGGACAAGATAGGAAATGCTGGGTATACAGGATATGCAAATCATTTCAACCTTAGGAAATGTAACTATAAGAAGATCACAGCAAAACTATAGCATTTGAAAACATTTTTTTTTAATCTGAAGAAAGATGTCTGAAGTGAAATAAAATAGATCGCAACAATATGCTCATTTACATGTGAAATCAGTATCCTATTTGAAATACTTTTAAAACATTTTGCAATAAAAAAAAGGTTAAATTATGTTCTTCCTGTATGGCTCTCAAACACAATGTCTGTAGATTTCAAATGAGTCTGCCCTGTACTTTCAAACTAATAGGATTAATACTTTCTATTTAAGAGACAAAAGCCCTGAACATTAGTGGAAATCCATGTTAATTACAAACCTTCATTAAGCCAGCACAGCTGTCAATGCCAGATAAACGTGAAGCTCGATTTCTCCACTGTTCTTCCAAGAATAGGACTATAGTTACTATAGGTAATGACAGAAAATCCCTACAGGAGTCACTCTGACCAACACCTGGAAATGCATATCTCCTCTTCTTTATTTCGGATTTTTCAGATAGAAATCGCCCTTTCACAAGGTTGATCTCCATTTGAGCAGCACCTCCCCCAAATACAGTGTTATCCAGTTAACCTATTATAGTACTCTTAAATTGCAACACATAAGGTGTCAAAGTCTAATTGGATTTGAGTCTGAGATTATAAAAACACTTTGTATCTTAAGACGAATCTGTGAGAAAATTAGAAATACTGACTGTAGAGCTTATGAAGAAAAGAAAAACAACAACTCACAAATATATAATGACCGCACTTCGTGAATGATATATTACTCTGAGGGGAGAGATTTTTTTGAGAGATTTTTTTGTTAACAATTTCAGACAATTTATTTGAAGTTATATGTAAACAAGATTAAGGTGTTCCAACAGTTGTGAAACTCCATGAAAAATGCATTTGACAAAAACCTCAAATGCTTAACAGATCCAGACTAATCAGAGTCATTAATCACTACTTTAGGGCAACTGAATCACTACCCATCCATCAGTTGTAAAGACACGTCCAAAATAACCCTCTGAGGAGTATTTTTATTTTAATAGAAAATGAAATTATTTGCAAACTTCCACTAACCTCTGAAATGATCCTGATAAACTAATTCCTAAATATTCTTCCACCTGTTAGAGGCAGAAAGATTTGTCCCTGTCTGTTTGAAGGAGCCACACACTGAGGATCTGATTATCAACTGGCTGTCCTTGCTGTGAGGCTGTTCAACAGACTGCTGAATCTTGGCCGATAAACAAAGGTTTCATTCTCTCACTCAAAACTTGAGATGCTCAGCCATGACTGATAATTTCAGCGGCGTCGCTCAGTTTGATTGATGGACCCTCGCCTTTCTCAGCCCCCTCTAGGTGCAATGGAGAGATGTTTCTCATAAAAGATGATGCATCAAACTGCATGTGAATTCCAAATGCAATTGTGTGGTCTAAATTGTCAGCATCCTTGAGAAGGAGGTGGGGTTGAGTATGAGCCTCCAGAGCTTTGCCAGTACCTAAGGTGTTTTATTTTAGCTGTGACACTTTATTTCAGTTACAGTAATGAAACTGTGATGTGTTACAACAAGACATGTAGACAATTCCTCAAGGGCCCGAGTCCCAATGATAACAGTTGAATTTGTGCCATAAAACTAGGATGAATAACAATATAAAGATATTGAGGGAGACAAACTTTTCATGACTTCATACATATTTTAAAGAGCAATTAACTTTCTCTCGTAATATTTTATTCTTTAAACTGTACAGAGGAACTAAAAATCTGATTCTATTATAACAAAGAGCTGCAGTACTGTAAATCTACAACTGTTCAAAGAAAATGTATGCAACCTATCCCAGTGATAACAGTGGAAATGAATCCTTTGTCAAGTCTAAACGATTTCTTTCCAAACACTAAAATAAATCCAACAACATATTATTATTCCGAATACTCACTAAAGTACTCACAATAGAGTCTACATTTTACAAATTTCTCCTAGTGTTCATACAAAAAAAATTGTACCAGTACACAAGCTTAGGGATTGTGATGATATACTGTGTAAAAGTAAAATAATATAATTAACAGGAGAGATCTGCCATACAATTACATTAGGCTGTAACATTAGGCTACTGCACACAATTCTGCAAACCAATGACAAGGAACAATTTGTGGCAACACGGTGATGAAGTACAGAGAGATATTTTGTATTTCTATTTTACTGTATTGTATTTCTATTTTATATGTGTATCTATATGTGGTTTTTGAAAATAACTGCATTACATCATACACCATGTTGCTTTGAACATGTGTCACATTTCTGAGTTAAGTTTAATATGATGATTAATATATGGACACACACGTCAGCCTTTCTGTGGGAAAGCATACTACTCAAAGGTCCTCAGCAGCACTATTAGCTTTGAGGTTCTTGCAAGCTGCATGAAAAAGGATATATTTTAACACAGATAAATAACTCTATGCGTTCTATCAAACAAGATCAAAGTAAGATGTCCAGTATGTAAAAAGTTGCTTTGATTTGAGAGAGAAACACAGTAGTTTTACCTTTTATTTGGTATTATCCTTCGGTCTCCTCTCTTCCATGTTATCCGTGGTTTGGGCGACGCCTTTGGTTTGCATTCTAGTGATACGTCTTTTCCGAGTGTGGCTATGACCCGTATTGGATTGGGGACAAATACAGGTGGTGATGCTGTGTAAGACAAACAAGATGTGCATTGCTTTATATGATTTATGAAGCATATTAACTTACTTCTTGAATCAAGTAAGAAACATAATTATACATTGTGTTCTGTAAGAAAAATTTACAAGTGCTTATTTTTTAAAGGTTATATGATCATTGATCTATCTTTGAAACAATCAGTGAATAAAATGACTTCTGATAAAATGCAATAATAATACCTTCTACCAAAATGTGAGCAGCTGCTTACAGCAAAAATCTCCAGAACCTAATTATTTGCCAATTGTCCAACAGAAAATTACAGATTGGATTCTTGTGTTATTTTATGTCTGCTGAAAATATTTGCAATTCCACCTGCTTATTTAGGTAAAACTAAAAAAGAAAAAAAAATCACAATAAATGAAGAAAACACCTGATGCTCGTTGCAGTTTTAATCACTGTGCGGTTGCTACAACATAATAAAAAATAATTAAAAGCATAAGGCATGTACTGACTCTTCAACTGTGGCATTTCAAAGTAATTATTTTAATAATGCTAGAGGGTTCAGAGTGACACATCATGACTCAAAACACTGCTTTAATCAAAATTTCTTGCAAATAACTACAATTTCCACAAAAAAGTATTACAAGGAAAGCTTATATGCATTCATTAGCTTTAGTATTCTTTTATTTGCAGTGAAATGGACCACACATTTTTTTTCTTAACTTTTCCAAAACATAACTTAAACATTTTCAACCAAGATGGCTTCTTCGCAAAAACAAATTAAGCAATAATTGTCTAAAAAAGGCTTCAGGCACTAACACTGATGTAGTGCTGGTATACAGCTGTATTACACATCAAGGCCATCTATAGGCTTCAGGGCTTTGTCAACTCTGATTATTCAAATTCTGAATGATGCTTCATAGGTGACATTATACACAATGACAATTCAATCCCATCTGTAGCTACAGGCTGACCCCTCTCCCTGTAACACTTGTGTCTTTAAGCCTGAGTAGTTGTCTGAGTGGCAGAGGTCCCTGTAGACACGAAAGTAGCAGAAAACAGAGCAGTTGCTGTGCGTATTTGTTTTAATCAAAATAAGAGCAGGCCTGCAGCTGGTGGCTGCAGTATCCGTATTGCTTCACCCGCCACCCTCCCTGAAGAGCTGGATCTAGGACAAGATCACAGACGTGAAGGCAGCCGCTGCCCCCATGTAGCCTCCAGTGATCACTCATCTGCAGGCTGTTATTAGTCATGTAATCTGTCCTGATAGTGTTTGCTTGTGGACATCTCCACAGAGCACAGGTCACTGGGAAGATGTGCCTGGAGGTTATAGTTATGAAAACATTCGTCAACAGCTTCCAAATATCACCAGTGTGACTGTGACTCCAAGGAGCGCAAAAGCACCTCCTCGTCAGCACAGATAAAGCTTATTAAAAACCAGAACTTTTGACTCTTGCAGATAACCCTTTGAATTGAAATCAACTGAGCAGTGATTGTTTTACACTGATTTTATAGTAATGTTTTAAATTGCGGGCAAAAAACTTTATCCACTTGCAGTAAGATTTTCAAAATGCCACAGACTCGCCTTCAAAAAAGGGCAAGCCATACAGACAGTAAATCAAACTGTCCCTCAGGGAAACATGAAAGGGGAATGGGTGTCACAGATGTGTCCCAGTACAGAAGATGACAAGGAGAAAATAGTGCATCAAGACAGAACAGTGGACAGCTATTCAGTATGACTGTTATGTTTTTACCCCGAAGCCTTAAGAAAGAACACGGTTTCTTTGGCCTTTAATGTCATTACATTTCTAAGTGCGTCTGATGCAGGTTTGGCTATGTACAAAAAGGATACACATACTCATTTAGAAATAATGACAAAACTTCACAATATGTATATATTGAAGATTATAAGTGATTATTAAGTGATAATAGCAAGGACTGACTAATAAACACCTGATGAAAGTTATGTCCGAAGTGAAGATTTGTTTTCCTAAGTAATGGGAATAGTAATGTTGTCTGGGCTTTGATGACAAACGATAGAGCGAAGATAAGACTCTAATGGAGTCATTAAACTCCATCAAAGAAACCATTGATGTCTTTCTCCTAGTGTTTGCTCCCATTAGTATAAATCTATACCTACAAGTCATTGGCTTTTGTTCTCCTCAGAATAAGGCAGAACTGTTCAGGACTCTCCTCAGCTTAATGCTTGCAGACACCTCATTGAATATAACCATAAGAGTCCTTCTTTTATTCATGCCGCCCACCGCCTGGGTTAAATCAGGGACCATTGATTGGCAATCAGCACATCTCACAGTTCAGCGTTCTCTGCTTGCATTTCAGCCCCCCTTACCTATCATGTGGTACCTTATTCAACTGTCAATACAGAATGTCTGCAATTTATTCTTTGCAGACATTCAGTAAAGGAATATGCACAAAGGAAAAGTAATAAAATTAAATTTACACCAATTCTTTCTGCTTTAAATACATTCTTTTGCACAATTTAAATAATTTTCGCAGATACCTAAAATCTTGAGTTCAGCATTAGAGTAGATGGCCCCATATTTATTTTCTGCAACACACTGGTACATTCCTGAGTCCATCTGCTGCACTTTGTGAATGGTCAGTTCCCCATTCATGATTTCAAGTCGACCCTGAAACAAGAAAAAACAATAAAGGAACATCCTTTCTGAATGTAGACATAATTTACAGGATAATACTGCATATAGCGGGTGTGCAGTTTCATAGGTATAATTCAGATGTTCCATGCTACAAAAGAAAGGGTACTGTGGTGTAAAATAGGTACCTGCGATGTCAAGGGCAAACCATTACGAAGCCAGCGATAGGTGGGCCGGGGCCTCCCAGTGGCCTTGCACTCCCATTGGAGCTTCTCTCCACTATCCATCTGAGTATCATTAATCATTCTGACCCACTGCGGGAGGGCTATAAGATAGAAAAAAAAAATTACGAATAAGTAATATATCCTTGAAGTACACGCAAGGCACAAGAACATGCCTGCACGAATGCACTGTCAACACAAAATATAAGAGGCTATATTTAAGATTGGTGCTGCAAAGATTAGTCAGTGATGAAATAGAAACTATTATCATTACTTAGTCATTAATTAAGTTTCAAATCAGATAAGTCAAACATTTGATGTTTGTGTGAATGTGTCCCTTTCTTGTCTCAACATGACAGTGAATTGAATACATTTGAATTTTAGACTTTTGGAGATCAACACAACACAAGACATTATATGACACCTACTTGGGCTACTGTAAATTGTAAGGGGCAGTTTTTAATATTTATGTATTTATCTTTTTGACATGAAAATCATTATGTGATTAATAAAGAAGTTATGAAAATAACTGCATGTACATGCAGTCCTATTTAAGGTAGTGGATGCAGTACTAACCACTTTCTTTTTTTTTTTTAATCATGCTTTAGTATTAACATATAAGCAATAATATGTTTTAGAACTTTTATTAACAGAAAGGGTTATCTATATTTTATGTTTTATTTGTTTTATTTAAGCTTTTTAATAAACCTTGGCACCGCTGAACTTTTTGTTTTTGCTTTCTCTTTCGTGTTCACCAATGATTTTTTTTATACAGTCTTTTGATGTTTGTCACTTCACACAAAAGTCAGTACAAAGTTTTTGTACTGCACTTAACAGATACAGCTAACAGATATGAAAAAGGAAGGGAGAGGTTTTAAATCATGTACCACACAAAATATCTATGGCTTATTTTTGAGCAAGGATTAAGTGTATGCAGTAGCAAGTTCATTACACCTTCACATCAAATAGTGCTGCAGACCAGCAAAATACTCACTGACAGAAGCAGCCTGTTCAGTAGGTTTGGTAAATTATGAATATAACATTTGCATGCACTTTGCACAGAAAATGAAGCTCAGCCTTTTATTGGGGCTCAGATTTGTAGAAAATGAAAGTCACTCTTGTGGGGATCATGTTCATGTTTTTGTGTCATTGTCGAGCTAGCATGGTCATAGTCACTGAAGGAAATGAACAAGTAAAAATACACGTCAAGAGGCAGGAGCACTTTTGCACTTTGAATGGGATAAAATCCCAACTGAATAAGCATTGAAGCATTTTTACTTGTTTGTTCACTACAGTTATTTGTATCATGAATGTCAAAATCTTGTATCGTTCCTTCCACTTCACTGCTGGTCCAAGGCCTATGCAAACTAAGCAATAAGCAAGTGCCCTTCCTGAGGGCTCCTTTACCATCAGACTTTTCTCTTTTTCTCCACAGTCTACTTTCTTGTGTTCCCAAGGCTCCATCCACATTTCCTGCTCAACTCCACATGCTGCAGAAAATCTCTCACAACTCAAGATCTTAACACTGTATAGGCTGTATATTTTTCTTTTTATCTTCTAGTCTCTTTCCATCTAGCAGTTCTGATCTGTGGTTGTGATTTTTTTTTTTTTTTAGTTCTTGTACATTTACAAGATTATA